>JANHFL010006584.1:32868-44021 GCA_032468155.1 Oxyrhabdium leporinum | reverse complement strand
CATGGGGGTTCGGGCAGACCCTTAGAGAAGATTCTGCGGGAATTGCTGAACCCCAAAATCCCACTCCAGGCTGTCCCCGCCCACTACTCCTGTCCCTCCCCATCCATCCCAGGAGTCTTCACGCAGCCTGTTGAGGATGCAGGTAAGTGCAGAGTGCATGCGGAGGCTCGGGAAGGGACGAAGTTTGGAGAGGCTGGAAACGGTCATTTCCAGCCTCCAGAGAGTATCTGGAGCCGGGGGGAGGCCGTTTTCCCCCTCCCAGAGGCTCGAAGAAAGCCTCTGGACCTCTGGGAAGGCGAAAATCCCTCCCCCCACTGTGGTGCAGGAGGCCGACTAGGCCACGCCCACCATGTCCATGCCCCCCTATCAATCGGCCAGCAAACCCATTGCAGAGGTTTTTGAAGCACACCCCTGGTTGCACAATACTGCTTTCTGGATTAACAAAGAGATATGAAGTACCAGCTCCCATCATCCAAAATTATACAAGATTCTGGAATAACTGTCATTGGCCGTACCTTAAGTAAAATCTCTCATGTGTGCATTGATTTCTGCTGACTCCACATGTATTCACAATGTTTTCTTGGTAAAAGAATGGGAAGTGATTTGCAACCTTTTTCCAGGATGCTTTTATTATTATGATTTCAAAAACTGTAGCCCTGCGATTTCCTGATAATTGTCCATCCATATACTATGCATCCCTTCCTACTTAACATTTTCAGGATCAGCTAAGCTGCTTTCTGTTTTGACAGTGGCATTAAAACCATGAAATACTGCAAAATATCCCATTAGTCCCACTTTGACTAAAGCTGTAGGTTTCTACCCTTGGCCAATCAATAAAAATAAGAAAGAAAAATAAACGCCCATCCTTCATGCCCCTGTACACTGTACAATGGTGCATCTGTAACACCTCTTTGGGGTATAAAGTACCCTTATTAAATTTGAATGACATATAAGGTAGCTCAATATCATCTGATAATCTGATATTCAGAGAAGAAAAAGTATTGCTTACTGAATGTTTTCCTGACAGAAGGGCATGGGTAGGGTTCGTATTGCATCTGGATAACAAGGAGTTTAAAATATTCAGTGTTTGGCTAACAGGAGGCTTATTGTTGTGACATATCACAGATCAGGTACAGACAGACAGAATTTCCTCCTTTGATTTTTTTTTTCATGGCAAACAACTGACTAGCAATGCCACTGTACGCTCTAATGAGGGCTTATAGGCCTATCACAGGTTGAACATGAAATTGTGCTCATGTCATTAAAAACCCAACTAGGCAGAAAGCTCAGAATGGAGCCATTGACAAAATGCAAGGAGTGAGCTTTGTGGCTTATCCTTAATTAGGTGTTGGCATTGCTTCTTGTCAAACAAGGGAGAAAGAGTGTGTACTGAAGCACACTGGTGCAAATACACAGCATAAGTTATAGTGCTGGAAGGAATATAAAGTGCATTCAAGCTGGCATTGAAAAGGATTTAGGTAAGCACTCGAGGTAACTAAAATAAAGCAAGAACAGGAGAGAAAGGGAGAGAGGATGATAGCAATAGCTTTAGATGAATTGCAGTGGGGGCTGCTTTTATTACAGCTTATCAGTCTCTAGCCAGTAACAAACCAACTTTCCCAGAGCATTTCTTTTCTGGGTGTTTCAGATTAAAGGTCGAAGGAAGTCAGATTTATATGTTCTCTGCATCTCTATGCAGCATACACCCCAGCTTCATTGGTATGCGAAAGATGAAACCTTTCCTTTTCTCAGATACAAAGGCTCTCTTCTTGTTAAGGCACTTTGGTTTCTTCCCCCAAACAATTATTTGGGAGAAGAGGGTGCAAACAATGCAGCATTGAAAGGTCATAGTAGTACTTTGGGCATAAATACACAAGTGATACCGTGCCAGATTTCTTTGCCTGGAGTGTAGCCATCCTTTTCAGCTATTCATTGATTTCAGATTTTAAAACAGTGAATATCTGGATTTTATCAAGACTCTTTTAATATAGATTCCAGAATATATACAAAAGATATGTGTTTTACATCGTGTATCTATCGTCTGTGCACATTTCAGTTTCCAGATGGTTGTTCTTAAGAACAAAAGGGTATGTGTGTGTGTGTGTGTGTACGCTCTATGTATGTATGTATAGCTATAAATGGACCCTTAATAAATAAAAAAATAAGAGAAAGTACCATTTGTATGAGAGGCTATATTAACCAAGTATTTAGGCAAAAATAAGTGTATCTTCCATTGCTGTGGAATTGTGATATTTCAAAAGAAAATGTGATTGCAGACAAATGTGGGAAATTGAATGCATGCTAAATAAAAGGACTTTTTAGCTCAAAAGGAAAAGGGAACGCTGATGTTTATGCTATTATTAATATAAGAATCATGATTCTTACATGTGTATTACATAATTGTTTTCCCTTCTTGGGGAGAGGGGTCCTGTTATAGAAATGAATGAAATGAATTTTATTTACAAGGACAATTGCTTCATTCACTCTTTTTATTTCTCTCTTGGCCAGGTTTTCATATAAATTCTGTTAATGCATGTGGAATCTGTATATCTGGCCCTGATTTTTATGCATGTATTATTTCATGCTGAAGTACAATATCAGTTTATTTTGCCCATTTCCCCAGAATAATTCAAGTGCCTCCGCCTTCCTGTCCCTCTTCCTGGAAAGATTCAATTACTTCTAGAATGTGATGTAAACATCTGCTGATGAACACTCTGAAGCATATTTTTGTTCAGTGTACTCCCTCTGCCTCCCTCCCTCGTTTCCCCCCACCCCATTCCCAACAGCAGAGGGTAAATTCAAGGCGGCAACTCATTCTGCCTCCAGCACTGAGCTGTTGGCAGTCTGCCAACCAATCTCCATTTCCCAATGAAACTCTGAATCCATCTGCTCCTTTAGCGCAATATATTCCACTTCAGGTCAAAAGCAAGGAGCCAACGGTATTAACATTACACTAATCTGTAAAGACATTTTCACTAGCCTAGATAGACTAATGTTACACCAAGCTTTAAAAGCTTCTCGGATAAGGAAAAATAGTAATTGTCAGAAAAATATACAGCACAAAGAGGATACAGTACAAGCTTGAGAAATGAACTAAAGATGCAAAGAACAACTGGATTCTGCAATTAAAATACCAATAAATTCTCATCAGGATGATATGAAAGCATCTTGTAGTATGAAAATGCTAGCTATCTGCTGAAAAATAAACGATAAATATTAGTTGGAGAAATATGAAAGAAACTTATATTCAGCTACAGTCTTCAGAAATGCTCATACATTTTGTAGGATCAGTGGATTTATTGGTTTCTTAAACACAATATCCGTCTTCTGAATTTTACAAAAACATTACAACAGTATTGTTCAAATCAGAGGGGCTGCATCATCATCATCATCTTAAAATTAATTTTAAGATTAATATCTGAAGGCATATAAAAAAACCATTAAGAACAACTGAAAATGTCTGAAAACATTTTATTTTAAAAAATCCATTTAAGCTGCCTGAATTCTAACCTCCGCATTTCCAAAATAGAGACAGCAGGGGGGTAGTGAATTGCTGGGGAAATGACAGGGAATTAGTTACAGGAGGACTCATAGTGTTAGACATTTGGTTCTTGTTTCTCCCCCCCCCCCCCATTAGATTCAGATACTCTTGTAAGCAATTATAGGATGAGATTCCCATTAGATGACATGGAAATATAATGCTCTGCAATTGAAGATGCAATCACCTCTGTGCTTCCACAATTGATGTGTCATTTATCCAAAGAACAAAGATTATTTATATTGGGTGAAAATTACTTTATCAGTTTGGTTGCCCCCTTGGTTACAGACAGAAAATTTTTGACAGGTCTTTATGGCTTAATACCTGAAGATCTTGAATTGTATAAATTGATGGTCTGCATGCAAGTTACTCTTTAGTACACACTGAAAACAAACTCTATTCTACATTGGGATAAGTAGAACACAGATAGACAGATAGATAAATATGACGCACAGGACATTTTGACTAAAATCAAGAGAAAATTCATTTATGAGATTTCAATTTGAGGGGAAAGGCCTGTGACAAATTTAGCTAAAATACACTGCCTGCAATCCATTCAGCCTTTCCAAATGTTTTGTGTTCTAAACACCATACTAAGCACTGTCCCCGATAGGCAACTTGTTCAGTCTAGCAGATAACAAATGCAGTTTGATGGCTGTTGGGCCTGGCCCATGTGTGCTAGGAGCAAAAGGGTTTCCATCCTCTGATTATACAGCTGCCAAAAAGTGCTCACAAAGCTGTAATTGCTTCAGTTATGAAACATCTTCACCTGTTAGCGAAAGCTAAGTTGAAACCCGGGAAATTGCACAAGTGGCTGTTTCCATGCCAGCTTAATTTGAGCTGATGCTGCTGTTCATTTAACTCAGATGAGTAGAGGATGTAGAGGTGAGATTTTAAACAGAAATGATGCCCCAGTGAATATTTGCTAGCAAGGAAGCCACCTTGAAGAATGGGCACTTGTTAAAGAATACTGTAATGCACAAAGAACACAGATGGAAATTCTATCTTATATGAATTTACTTGTGTTTGTGTGTTATACAACATCTGAATGAGTGACATTTACATCCACTTTTTCTTCCCTAGATCAGTCTACTCATCATATGAACTGATTTCAATGTATTCCTAGTGTTGTGACGAATATCACACTACATCAACCTGGCCAGCTATTCAATTATTAGGGAGTCAGAAAAGGCACTAAATTTTATTTAGCTTTTTTTCAGTGCAGGATTCTGCTTACTTTTGACTAAATAACAGATATTTCAATGTTTGATTTAGAAGTAATATGTGCCTAGTGTATGTATTATGGATGCAATTTATCATATGCAGGATAGTGTTGCAATCACTTTTCTTCTGATATATGATTGATTTGGATGAGCCTATAGAATAGTTGACATGTCTACAAAGGAAGGCTAAAAAAGAATGGAGCAGATAATCCTGCCAATCTTTGGTTGTTGTTAGTGGACTTTGAGAATATTTCAGAGTAAAAGGACTTTCTCCTGACTTGTACAATTTACTTACATGGTCTAGGCCACCAGTTCTCAACCTTGGCAACTAGATGTGTGGACTTCAATTCCCAAAATTTCTCAATCAGCTGGATGGGGAATTCTCTTATGGCTGGCTGCGGAATTCTGGGAATTGAAGTCCATACATGTTCAAGCTGATCTACGCTGATCTACTTAGATACACTGATCTAAGCCTTCATTTATTAAATATCTTCCAGTACAAGGAAAAAAGCCAAAGCTTGGCCAGATCAGTCCTCTTGGCAAAGACCATACTTTCTGGTTCTATCCTAATTGGATGACATGAAATAAAAATTAAATTCCTTGAGATGTGTAGTTGTATGTCTCCATGCGTTGCACAAATGGAAAACCTCTAAGAAAATTTAGAAGAAAATAACATACTGTACATTTTAAAAAAATATTGGAAGACTACAGCAATATATAAATTGCCTATTTTTATTTTAGTCTGTAAAAGTCCTCCCTCTCACATGCTGGAAAACCCAGTGTTTGCTATTTTGGTGGCAGATTGAACTTAATTATCTTATTAATTTGTAACCATATGTGAATATTATATACTTCTGCATTTCTTTCTCATATAACTACTCTCTGACTGTTCTCCCAGACTCACTACCAAATTGCTAATCTAACACATTTTTCTTGCTAAGTTGGAGCATCAAATTATATCCCTATCCATCAAGACACTATTCATGTTTTGACCAGATAAAGCTCTCCTTAGGCAGATTCATAGAATATCCTATTTCTTTTAATACAACTTATGTAAAATAGCAGCCACAACAATAATAAGTCTGGTTCTAAAAAATGATGGACTTTCACTGGCTCTAGCGTTCTCTTCACAAATACTAGATGCTTCTTACCAGTGTTAGTGCAAATTTAAGAAATAAATGCATACAGATTTGCTATTCAGTTGTATATGAAAGTGAAAGCTTAATTTATCATAATGACTAATAGATATTAAATGTCCCATCACTGGTTAAGAGCCAGTTAAAGAACTAAGTCCTACAGCAGGACCAGCAATCCATTGAAAAGAAAGCAAATGTTTTCTCCAATCTTCAAAAAAGAATGAAAGGAGAGTACAAGGAACTACAGACTAATCAGCCTAACATTGTTCATTGGGAAAATTGTAGAACAGATCACAATGGGACTGATATGTAAAGATCCTGAGAACGACAAAGGATTAGTTATGTTGCAATATTTTGGGAGAAGACAGAATGACCTTTTTTTGGCTATCTTATTGGTCAGTCATTAGATTCCTTGCCTGTTTTTGACTTTTGTTGTCTACATCACTAATGACAATTGATGAGATTGGAGATTACATTTACATCTACCTCCTCCTCATTTAATACTTATACAAACTGACTAATTGTATGATTCTGGTATCTTAGATAGATATCAATGCCTTAGGCACAAAGAAAGGATATTATTATTGTTGTTGTTGTTGTTGTTGTTGTTGTTGTTGTTGTTGTTGTTGTTGTTGTTAGGTCCTCTGCAAGTACGTCACTTGCTGATACTGACTTTCAGTTGTCAGTTGTCACGGTGTTAAGATATTCTTTTATAGAATCTTTATGGTGTTCCTGGATTGTTGCTACACTTTCCCTCCTGCATACAAGATTTTGATATACATTGTTTTGCTGCAGCTGCTTTTCAAATGGGAGGATGATGTATTCCTGTCAACATAATAGGCACTGTAAGACATTCCCAGGGAACCTCACCACGTTGAATAAAATACATTAGCTGCCTATATCTAGCATATTTCCTAGGCATGCAGTCATCAACTCTGCTGACATTTCAATTTGAACAGTTAAAGCTCCCAGGTTAATTCTTCCATCAGGATTTTTTTTTCTAGATGCTTTTTTGTTTAGAAAGTGTAAGATGCCTTGCTTTTCATTTAAATTCATGTATGGTAGCTAAATAGAATATGTAACATGATGTGAAATATTTCCTTTTCCTTTGCTCCTTGCCATGCAGCACAGTTTTCTACTGGATATTGGTTTCACTGGCCACCTGTTTTCCCAGACTGAAAGGTGGAATTGCTAACCTGCTAGCGACAACATTTTTTTTCAAAATAAAATAAAATAAAGCAAACAAAAACCCACTATTCTGCTGCTTTTCCCAGTGCTAGTAAGCAGAATAAATCAAATGTCAATAAATGCAGCTTTGAGAATCTATTTGAAGCCATTGTTGCTACGAGCTAAAGGGATAAAAATGGAACTAGGTTAGGCACTCTGGGGAGAAACTGTGGAAATGACTTGTAACTAAGAGGATGTGACCCTCTACATAATTCATAATCATTAGTCTAAAGTGACACTTCTGCAGCATATGCACCATTGCTTTTCAAGACGGCAGGTTTGAGTTGAAATGGCCCACTCAGCAGTAGTCACTTTGTGATCAGGTTTCTCTGAAAGGCAATTCTTAATTCTACATCTGCTCTGCATGTGCATGTGTGTATGTGTGAAAAAATGAAAGATGCTGGTTCAGCCTCATCATCTGTGCAGTGCAGCTTAAGGATTGCTCAAGTGATTCCTTAAAACTGTATAACAGCAGTTCAGTTGTGCTGTGAAAAAAAAATTGCTTGCTGTATTGTTCAGAGCATACATCTGCATGATTTCTCACAGCTAATTCAAATTTAATGCATTGCTAATTCCTCTTCTGCAGAAGCCAACCAGCAGTAATCTGAAGGTTATAAGATGATACTCCAATTTCAGTAATACGTCTAATGAAGCTTTACATTACTTAGAAGAACTTCTAGTACTGGAAAATAAAGCTAGATTAGCCCTTTGGTCATTACCAAGTCAGATGACTACAGAAATATGGAATAGCTACAGAAATACACCAAGCAATTGGAAAAGAATAGGTAAAGGTTTTAACCAAACTAAACCAGCAAATTTGGAGAATGCACAGTGGCTAAGCCCTGTATATAGATTGGCCACTGGAAGAGGTCAATGTATATACCAATACCAAAGAAAAGAGACTAATATGGTGTGCAAGCTATTGTATCATATCCTCACATAAAGCAAAAATAATGATTAAATTCATCCAATGCAAACAAAGCCCACATGGAAAGGGAAATGGCAGATGTACAAGATGGCTTTTAAAAAACCCATTGCTGATGTCTGTTGAATAATTGAGAAAGCTAAAGAACATCCCCAAGAAGTCAATACGGGTGCTGAATATTAAGCTGTGGGATTCCTTTAGAATAAAATAGGAATGAAGAACCATAGACAATAGTAAGAGACAGTATGAATAGAACATGGCAAAACAAAATGGCTCCTAGTTGGCAAAGGAGTGAAACAAGGCTGTATGCTATCTCCTTATTTATTTGCCCTTTGTTTGAATATATGTTGGAGAACAAGATTAGTTTGGCTTCAAAACTGGAGAAAGAAATTTCAATAACCTATAATATGCTACACTCATGATACTACTCTGACTGAAAATGTAGTTGATCTGTAAATACTAGTTAAGGAAAATAGCAAACAAACAAAATGATTAAACCTAGCAAACTAACAACAATAGCTATGACAAGCAGCCTTAGGACTGACAATGAAATATTAAAGTAGTGGATAGCTTCTGCCTTTTAGAATGAATTATCAATAGTAAAATAACCAGCAGTCAAGAAGTACACACAGATTAGCACTTGACAGAGTATCCATGAAGACTTTTGGAAAGATGGAAGCAAAAGTTGGCCTTTGAGTAGCAAGTTAGAAAGACTATCAGTGCTTTTGAACTTTTACATTAGAGACTCCAGAGAATATTATGAATAGCTATGTAAAGAACAAAAGGCTCATTGTGCAAATTAATCTAGAATTATCACTTCAGGCACAAATAACCATGCTCAAATCATACTTTGGATATATTATGCAAAGACCTAGATATCTGGAGAGTTTTATAAAAGTGGAGAAAAAGAGACAAGATGATGATAAGCAGTAAAATGGATGGATTCAATTAAAGCAGCAATAGGTGCACTATTGGAAGATCTGAAGGACCAGGTTTCTCTAGATAAATCTATCTGGAGAAGATAGGAAAAAAATCTATCTTTGGAGTCACTAAGCACTGACACTGACTTGATGACACATTATCAATCAATCAATCAATCAATCAAATGCCGTCTAAAGCAGGAGGCAGGTTTATAATTAGTAGAATTAAGAGGTCTCTGATTGACACATTTCTATTATCATGGCAATTTTCAGCTTAGCAGCAGCTTAATATTATAGGCAAAAGAAAATGTTTTAATTATGTTAGTTTTAACAAGCACAAGTTTTGTAATGTAAAAAATGAGAGAAATGTAAGGCACTTGACATAGAAATTGACAGGAAAATGGATGTTGGCATTCAGCTATTGACTAACACAACATAAATCACAGTTTATTAATTTGACTTATTACTTTCAGCAACTTTAAAAAGGAAATATTGTGTTACAATGAGAATTTTTAAGATCAACTGAAATTCCTGGCTGATTTCATGCTAGTGAAACATTTGTTTGAATGAGTTATCTGTGCAAAATGCTTACAATGATCTGACATAAAGTTCAAAGGAACATCTTGTTGGCAGATTCTTGTTTCGCTGAGTTAGTCAAATAAGCTCCACAAGTGTATAAAGCAGTAGCACAAGTTATTTTCCACCAAGAATAGCCCAAAGATAAATACTAGTTCTATAAATTTTTGGTGACCTGTTTATGTGGTTATGTGAATGGTTTACTAAGGCCATTCTACCAAGTAGACTAAACATTCCCTATGGTGTCTTTTGCAAGCAGCTTAACCAGGACTATCATACCTAGCCTGTAATTATCTGGAAAAACACTAGATGGCAATAATGAATTGCAATTTTCTGTACTCTGCTGCTACTTAATGGTCTTTCAGATTATTATGGCCCAGTATGGTAGGGAATGTCACCCGGCTAATCTCTATGCTTGTTTTAACATGTTCCATGTTAAATATTTTAAGGACATTGTTACCTTTTTTTCAGAGATAAAAATAAACTGGTATACAACCTGTATCCTTTTTTTAAAGCTTTCCAAGTTGCCTTTAAAAGAACCTATACTGCTTTTTATAACTCTGGTTTTCATTAAATGCCACACATTTGGTTTCTGGAAAAGGAGACATTTTACTGAATGACTTGTGAATGTCAAGGATGACTTATTACTTTCAGCAACTTTAAAAAGGGAAAGGTATATGATTTCTTATAGTAAATCCTCTATGACAGTTGTTCCATTGAGTCAATTACATTGCTGTGAGTTTCCAACTGACTTATTTTTCACACTCTTAGAAACTGTTGATACAGTTCTACAGAGGAATTATTGAGTCTATCATTTGTACTTCTATAACTGTCTGGTTTGGTACAGTAACCAAAGAAGGACAGGTACGGACTCCAACGGATAATTAGGACTTTAGAAAAAACAATTGTAACAAGCCTGCCTTCCATAGAATACTTTTATACTGCCTGGGTCAGAAGGAGGGCTGAGAAAATATCTACAGTACAGACCCCTCACATCCAGGACATAAACTGTTTCAATTCCTCCCCTCAAGACACTGCTGCAGGGCGTTGCATGCCAAGACAACTAGGTGCAGAGATAGCATCCTGCCATCACTCTGTTGAACACCTAATTCCCACAGTACTGTCTTATGTCTAAGGATTTTTGCCCATTTAAATATTTACCCATGTAAATATTGTTTATTTAGCCATATTTGAAATAAATAAATACATTTACCCATGTAGTATGGCTGTAATGTTATTATAACTGTTCTTCATATGTTTTAGTCTCCAGTCCCCTAATCATTCTGATTGCTTTTCTCTGCACTTTTTCTAGAGTCTCAACAACTTTTTTATAGTGTGGTGACCAAAACTGGATGCGTGTGGTCTTACTAAGGCTTTATAGAGTGATATTAGTACTTCACTTGATCTTGATTGTATTCCTCTGTTAATGCAATTTAGGATTGAATTGGCTTTTTTTGCTGCCATCACACACTGCTGGCTCATATTTAACTTGTTGTCCACTAAGACTCCAAGATCCCTCTCACAGTTACTGCTATTAAGCTTGGTTTCACCCAGTCTATATGTGTACTTTTGGTTTTTCTTGCCTAAGTGTAAGACTTTACTTTTCTC
>JANHFL010006584.1:0-20253 GCA_032468155.1 Oxyrhabdium leporinum | reverse complement strand
CTCCCTCCCTTCCTTCCTTTTTTCCTTTCCTTCTTTTTCCTTCCTTGCTCTCTTCCCATCTTTTCTTCTTTGTCTTTCCTCTTTCCTTTTCTCCTTTCCTGTCCCTTCTTGGATGCTCAAATGCAAAAGGGGAAATATTTCTCGATGCCTCCTTACTTTGTGGCCCAATGCCACTTTTGCTGGTAGTTTGTTTTGCTAGCACTCTGCCAGTGAAAATGGAGCACTGTGGGCCAGTCCTTCACTGTTTCCAGGGTGGCCCCGCAGGCCAGATCTAAGCACTCTTCAGGCTGTATCTGGCCCACTGACCTTGAGTTTGACAACCCTGCTTTAGATAGACCTTCTCCAGGAGGAGAGGTCCCCAACCTGATCCTTCAATCGTCCACCAGTGCACCCATTTTCACTGTATCTAAGTTCATTTACTTTGCTACTAATCATTCTTTTTTTTCTTTCTCCTTGAACTTTTTCCACACCTGAGAGATCTAGGTTCTTTCATAATGTGCTCAAAGTAGGATTATAAGTCTGGTCATTTGTACCTTGTGAGAACTCTGGGTTCATTTATTCAATTATCTGTTTGGGTTTTTTTTCCTGTCCATTATATTTTTGGGTGTTTGTTCCAATACCAAAGTTCAAAGGTATCAATGCTCTTTCTGTTTTGAATCTATCACATAAGCATTGTAAAAGTAATATGGAGGACCTAGAAGGAAAAGCTTGTATGCTACCATGAATTTTTTGAAGGAAAGTGTCTAACATTAAAAGAAACAAACAATAAAATTAATTCTACACCTATTCTCACTAAAAATTTCAATGTTGCTTGGGTTTATTAATATGAACAAATTCTAACATTGCTTTTGGTGCAGGATTTTGGCTGACTATGTTCTTTGTCTGTCTCTCCCTCCCTCTCTCCCTCCCCTCTCCCTCCTAAATAACCTTAAAGGGGAAGATTGAAAATTAGAAATCCTTGTTGGTGTTCCTTGCTGGACTGCTGATTCACTACCTTACTTTACAGATCATTTCTATTCTTTGTGCTTGAATTTACTGTTCCCTAAAGAGAGATTTAACTGTGTATTGAGAATACAGAAACATGAATAACTATGAAGTGTTTTGAAAAATGTAGCTTTAATATACTATGGGAAAGCATCACTCATTATTTATGGCCACTTGAGCATTACATTATACTGGTATGTTTAGCTTTCAACTATATGAAATATTTGAATATATGGTTGGAATTGTTGGAATGTGTAGTACATGAAAAGTTGATAGCAAGTCATGTTTTAAAGAAAATGCTGGCTACCATGTTGTGTCCACACTAATGGGTCTACTTTAATATAATTTCCTTCATGCCTTTAGAATCTGCATGTATTTATTTAAATATTTTAACCCATTCTATGCAATAAATTTCATGGATATAATCAATGTAAATAAGTGAAAACACAACAATAATCTAAATCAGGGGTGTCAAATTCAAGGCCTGGGGGCCAGATTCAGCATGCTTAGATCTGGCCCACAGGGCTGCCCTGGAAACAGCCCATGGTGCCTCTGCCAGGGGGCAGGCCTCCCGAGCTCAGTTTTTGCTGGCAGAGGGTTTCAGGAGGCCATCACACCTGAAAATGGAGCTCGGGAGCCCATTTCGCTGCCAGAGCGCTCAGGCTGCCACAGGCACCCCCAACATAACTGGCGTCGAGCTGGCCATGACTATCCTGGACATGCCCACTCCAGCCCCCCAAGGTAAAACACAACCCTGATGCAGCCCTCAATGAAATCAAGTTTGACACCCCTGACCTAGAAAATCAAAACCAGAACCCTGTTTACTTCTCTGTGTTATGATACACAGAAAAATGGAAGATGTCTACTCATTTTCCTTATACACAAATCAAACTATTAAATCATGTAGCCTTAGAGTGACAACTGAACATATTTTTAACTCTCAGAATTCCTCAGCCAGCATAGCATAGCTGTCTGAGGAATTAAGAGAATTGAGCTTTACAAGTCTTAAAGTTGCCAAATTTGGAGACCAATGGTCTAGACCAGGGCTGTCAAACTCCTGGCCCAAGGGCTGGATACATCACACACTGCCACGCCTACGCCCATTTTAGCTAAGGGAAAAAAAGTCTCAATATGTCACTTGATGCCTCTGTGATGACATGAGTTTGACACCCCTGGTCTAGACTAACCATTTGGACAGATTCTGATTATCTACTCCTTTGCATCTTGACTTTCACTTTTCAGAAACAGAGCCTTTTCACTAGCTTTATCTGTAATCATGGTGCTTACATTTGTTTCCCAGGTGATTTCTGTACTATTTTTTTTGGTAATTAAACAGCCTGCTCATTTTGTCAGATGTCTAATGGTATTTGATTATTATCTTTTAATTATTGGCAGTCTTTGTTTAATTGGATGGTTGCAGTTTCAAATTGAGAGCTCACTTCTGTTTAGCCAACCGTATCTGTGGGGGTACTTTTACTGGTCAAGAGTTTTATTGGCAGATTGTAAAAGGAAGAAACAAATATAAATAAATATATTCTTACATAGACATACTTGCGAGTCTGTCTTACTGAGTTCAATACCTTGAACAATATTTATATATGTGCATAAGTGTGTGCCTATGTGTGCATTAGTGTATTTGTGCAGAGTGTTGCTATAATTCCCATCTACAAAATAGTTTTTTTTTATGCTGTAGAGTAGAACGGGGATCACCTGGTGTTCTATTTTCTTTCTCTATTCTGCAGCTGTTAATGTGCTCTTTGGAAAAGTCCATGCTAATTACCCACAAAATTGTTTCCAGTGGCTTTGGAACTTAGTACAGAGGTAGATTTATAAAGCTGTAGTCTTTCAATGTTGTTGAGAGTCAGGGTGCATAGAAGTTTAATAAATCAACATCACCATCATCTAGATTGTTGTTATTAAATCCTCTGTCCCTTTATCTCTTGCCCATTGTTCAGTCTGTCTCTCCCTGCTTTTCCATGCTTTTGTCTCATTTTATCAGTGAACTCTTTTGTTGTCTGCTGATGTTTAATAATTAAGCTGTACTATTTGGCTAGCTGAACTGAGTGGCTGGCCTGTGTGCTTATTCGGATCTGGATAGACAGATTGACTAAGAATATGCTGGGTGCAAACTAATCTGGACATTTAAACAATAATTGGACGGCATTTAGCAAGATGTGGATTGATTAAAAAAACCTAAGTCACTGGGCCTCATTTCTAGGTTGATAGGTATAAGATTTTACTGCAAGGCATTTTTAAAAAAATTCTAAATTTTAAAACTAATTTCCAAATGTATTAGTTTGCTCAAGACAGATAGATGTTTAATAATAATTTCTAAAATAATTCAGTACAGCAATCTAGTTGTCAATGTGACGAAATAACCTGGAACAATATTTGCAGCTTCTAATTCATCCTTGCTATGTGATTCTTATTATTTCTATCTTGATGTTAGCTAAGGTATAGGAGACTGCATGCCATACTGTTTGTGGCAATGGTACTGAAAAGCAACTATATTTCACAGTTGTAATATGCCAGTACTGTGAATAAGGCATCTTTAGAATGGAAAATGAATCTAAAGGAAGATTTACATTGTTTTTGAGGAAACAAGACTGTAATATTAATGAGTCAATAGTACTATACACAGTTTGATTACTTTTTGTTCCATGAAGCATTCTTATATCTTGGTATTCTTAATATAAAAATGTCAGTATAAAAATCAAGAGTTATTACAGTCTTCAGACAGCAAAATTATTTACTGTATGATGATAAAATGATATACGTACATCGTTACTCTGCTATTGAGTTTTATAGTTGTATAGTCCATTCTTGGTTTTTATTTTTTTGTGGATTTTTAAGACCTAAACAAGGCAATTCAAATTCCATAGAAAAATACTGGGGATTGATTATGCTTACTAAGCAGATTTGCATAAAATTCTTTTCTGACCATGGAGGGCCATGGACTGAATCTCATGCCTGTATCTTGTACTGCAATTTTTATAAAGCTATTTGCTGTTTTCAGATCTTATAAGCAAGTATTAAGCACATTTTTATACAAAAGCTGGAAAATACCTCATTTTTGTGTAATAATACTTTGTGCAATATCCTTACCCTTTTCTATATATATATATATTCAGTGATCTACAGTTCATTTAAATTATACTAGTAAAGAAGTCTCCAACTAGCAAAAAAGCTGATATATATTTGTGGTTTCAAAGTTACTCTCAGAGGTTGCTAATTGGAATACAAATTACTTCCTACTGGCTTTGCATCTAAATGTCTCCTTTTTTTCTTCTTCTTGCATTGAGGATTGATTTTCAAGCAAGCGCTCTTTCTCAGAGGGAACAGTGTGGGAACTGACTGTATGCGTATCAAGCAAGTCAAAATGGAAGCTGTGATCACACAATCAAAGCTGCAATTGCACCTAAGGATTGCACCTAAGGATTGCCTCATGTAAAAAGGATCAGGCTTCAATTGTGCAGTTGTGGCCACCCTCTTGGCTTTTTTCATGTCCCCACCACCATTGGTACTCCTGCCCTAAATAGGTGAGGTGTGAAAGCAAAATCCTTGAACGTCTGCCAGAGAAGTCCCCTGAGTCAGTGACATTTTTTTTAAATTTTCTTTTTCTTCTCTGAAAGGGGACGCTCAAAAAACCCCCACCATCTGTACTAGATTAATTTTTCTAAACAAACTTGGATAATAAAAATGCTTCAGCCTCCACTACAACTCTCTTGGGTATCCAGCTATTATCCCCTATTGAGTTGGTACTTAACCATTCAGATTCTGAACAATCCATACAGAAAAATAAAGCATAACATTCCTGTTTATTATTGCTTTAGCCGAGAGGCGCTGACATTAAACAGTTCTGCACTGCTGCTATAAATCAGCAGGCTACGGATGTTCCCAGCATGTGGCAGAAGCTCCTTGGTTACAGCACTCATCAAGGCAACCAGCTGCCAGAATTCTTCAAATTAAACTGTTATTACTGTAGTATTCATTAGTCACTTACTGACTATTAAGATATTTTTATATCAAAGCCATTGACACTGGATATTGCTTTTTAATATGAAAGTTATATATAAATACAATTAAGTGGTCTGTGTCCATTGACTAGCTAGCTTCACTTACTGCTCAAAAGAGACTTTTGCTCTTGAAGATGCTGGTCTGGTCTCCCCAAATTATGGTCTGTCTTGGTCAACAGCACTCAATGTTGATCAACAGCACTCTTCAAAACAGACATAGGTGCTCCCTTTCCTAAACAAAAGGGGAAGTATCCATAAAAAGAAGGTTTGAGATTTGGGGTTCAGTAGCAAATAGATGAGGAAGAAATGGAGGTAGTGACAGATTTTATTTTCCTGGGATTCAAGATCACCGCAGATGGGGACTACAGCCAAGAAATTAAAAGACACTTGCTCCTGGGGAGGAAAGCTATGGCAAATCTAGACAGCATACTAAAAAGCAGAGACATCACACTGCCAACAAAAGTGTGTATAGTCAAGGCTATGATTTTCCCAGTTGCAATGTATGTCTGTGAAAGTTGGACCATAAGGAAGGCTGAGCACCAAAGAATTGAACCTTTGAACTATGATGCTGGAGAAGACTCCTGAAAATCCCTTGAACTGCAAGACAATCAAACCAGTCAGTCCTAGAGGAGATCAACCCTTGCTGCTCTTTAGAAGGCCAGCTCCTGAAGATGAAGCTCAAATACTTTGGCCACCTAATGAAAAGGAAGGACTCACTCGAGAAGATCCTAATGATGGGAACGATTGAGGGCAAAAGAAAGGGATGGCAGAAAATGAGGTGGCTGCAGGGAGTCACTGAAGCAGTTGGCATGAGCTTAAATGGACTCTGGGGGATGGTAGAGGACAGGAAGGCCTGGAGGAACGTTGTCCATGGGGTTGTGATGGATCACACACAACTTTGTGACTAAAAACAACAACAAGCACAAGCACAAACACATTCAATGCACTAAAAAGCTTGTAAAGAACATCTTAAAAAATAAGGAGGAAATAGGATTAACTATTAGTGTTGTTTTAAGTTCAATTAATCAGAATAGAAGGGACTTTGAAGGTCTTCTAGTCCAACCCCCTGCTCAAGTCTATACCATTTCAGATAGATGGCTGTCCAGTCTTTTCTTAAAAACATCCAGTGATGAAGCACCTACAACTTCTGAAGTTCACCTTGGATGTTTAGGCCTTAGTGTTTTTTTTCATTGCTGTCATAATAATACAACAAAACAAACATCAGAAGCTGAAAGTTGTCATTTTACTGTGAATTATACTGGTGTGATCTTGAAAAGGCAGTCAGATGTGTGCCAATAATTATATTCCATTGCTAGTCTAGATCATAAAATCATAGAGTTGGAAGTGTCCTTAAAGGTCTTGCTTTAGCTGAAACTATCCCCCTGGCCAGTGCTGGTATCACCACACCATTCTGGACAAATGGTTGTCCAATCTTTTCCATCACTAGAAGATTTCCAGCAATGGGGCAAGCACAGCTTTAGGAGGCAAGCACTTCTACTGCTTAATAGCTCTCAGGAAATTCCCCGTTATTTCAAGTTTGGCTCTCCCTCTGTAAAGTTATCAGTTATCAGTATAAAGCAGAGAAGTTTGGTTAAAAATATTTTTATTTAAATATTTTTATTTAATTTTGTTTTTTTTAAACTTAGATAGTCCTCTACCTATGTCTGTAATTGGGACTGAAAATCTGGTTGTAAGTCATTATGGCAGTAAGTTGAGGCACCCACATTTTCCGGCCATGGTCATGAAGTGAACCCATTCATTTGAATGGGTGATTTTTGTGGAACACCAGAAAAACATGCCAAAAATGAGCAAAAACCATTACGAATTGCATTCATGTGACTGTGGAATGCCATAACAGGTCATAAAGCTGACCTGCCCAATATGTGGTCACATGACTTCAAGAGGGGACAGTGCAACCATTTACAACAGGTGGGTGTGCTTTATGGGTCTATGCTATAGCCACCATAATTTCAAAACAACCAGCCATAAATCAAAGACTACCTGTAGCTCAATTTGATTATCATTAAAGGTAGTCCTTGACTTATGACCACAATTGAGCCCAAAATTTCTCTTGCTCTTGCTAAATGAGGCATTTTTAAGTAAATTTTCCCCATTTTACAACATTTCTTGCCACAGTTCTTAGGTGAATCACTGCAGTTGTTAAATTAATAACACGGTTGTTATATTAATCTGGTTTCCCCATTGACTTTGCTTCAGAAGATGGCAAAAAGTGATCACATGACCTGGGACACTGCAACCATCATAAATATGAGGCAGTTGCCAAGCATTTGAATTTTGATCATGTGATCACTGGGATGCTACAACGGTCGTAAGTGTGAAAATGGTTATAAGTCACTTTTTTCAGTGCCTTTATAACTGAATGGTCATTAAATGAACTGCTGTAAGTTGAGGACCACCTGTACTAGTAACTTCCTTTGTTTCCCTGGAGCCAGGGAGGCCTTATGAAGATGAATCACTCAACAGAATATATTTTAGCACCGTGTTACAAATCTCCATCTTTCATTCTCAACAGGGAGGGTGACAAGTCACTACACTGCAGAACTGAATAGGGAAACAAGTATTGTTTGAATCCATCCCGTGGTGTGATAAAATGAATAGGCAACTCAGTGTCCCCAGATGTTTTGATCTATCTCCTACAGTTCCTTAATATTGACTGTGACGCCTGCTTACTACTGAGAATTCAAAGTCCAAACATCTGGAAGGCACTAGGTTTCCTTTCCTTGTTCTACAAGATGCAGGTAGCTTGAAAATAGCCTCCATCCTCATTAGGAACTTCTGACTATATCAGAGTAAGTAAATGAAGGGCCCTCCCCCCCCAAAATGGAAGAGATTCTCTTAGTCCTTTTTGCAATCTTTTTCCTTCTCATTTGGGGTGAGAGTGCTTCCCTCTTTTAGTGGAAATCAGCTGAGCCTTTATTGTTGCTGCTATTGTATTGTCAACAATGTTTTCTTGTCCTTAGGAAGTAATAACCTACTGCTATGGCAACGCTCAATACTGCTGTCTCTGAGCGCTCTGAGGAAACCTAATGAGGAATGATTTAACAAACAGAATGATTGGATAGATGTAACATTGGCAAGGCTTAGAAAGAAAAGAGTTCACAAGGTTCAGTGAGAACTCTTTTTAATATAACTGTCAGAACTTCTTCCCAGATTATTGTAATTAGACTGTGAAGACAGAAACGCTGCCTATGGGTTGATGGAACGTCTGTTTTTTATGGTCTAATTTATTCATTCGTATATTTAGACCAACCATCATTCATCTCAAAGATTGCATTATATTTTAAAAGAGATTTAAAAAAAACCAACTAATAACATCAATGCCAAATTATACCCGTCAAATATCTTAATGAGTTTAAAAAGTGACAATGTATTAATTCTTATTCATAAATATTTTAATTATATAAAGTCATAATTAAATGTGCCTCAATTGATGCAACCCTAGCTAGGAATTGTGGAAAGTGTGGGTCTTAACAGATCTAAACAACGGGAATATGATTCATGTTTAAATAGTGGTTTAAGGAAATTATTTTAAGGAAACACCCTCACTGCTTCAAAGAAAAGATCCCAGTTTTATTTTCTGGCCATAAGAAGGAGTCAAGACTTGTGGCCATAATTCCAGGGAACAAAACACAGAACAATTGCTCTAAATTACAAGAAGCAAGATTCTCAACAATAAGAGCAGTTCAATAGTGGAAACATTTTTGAGGGGGAAAAATAGTCTCTCCTTTAATTGGTCAAATGGTTAAGGCACCAAAGTAGAAATCAGGAAACCCTGAGGTCTTGTAACATCATAGGCATGAAAGCCAGCTGGGTGACTTTGGACCACTTACACTCACAGAGCTGTTGTTGTAGTGGTGGGGAAAATAAAGGGAGGAAGACATATTAGGCATTTTCATCACCTTGAATGATTCAAACAAATAATATAGGATATAAATAAATAAATAAATAAATAAATATGTTCAAGCAGAATTAGAGAGAGACATCCGTCCAAGATGCTTTAATCTAGATTTTAGCACAGAGAGAAGATTGAATTGTATGACTTAATTTTCACCTTCTAAATCTTCTTTATGAGCATATCAATCAAAACCAACTGCAATATTTGATAAATTCTGTTCATCTACATCATTTAAATTGTACATGAAATACAAGCCAGGCTCTCTTGTAAGTCTTAAAATAAATAGAAAGAGAACTTGAAAATTGAACTTGATGAGTGAGATTAGAAATCTTCAGGGTAGAAAGCTGAATTTAAATGTTGGCTTGTAACCCTGAAGTGACAATTTAGGAATGCATAAATGTACTTTTTAACATTGCAATACTGTATATTAATCAAAGTCTTTGTGCTAAAGGATCTGTAATCAAAGCCACCTCTGGTGCCAATGTCTATTTGACTAGTCTTTTTTCTTTTTCAAAAGTGTGAGGACACTATAAAGTAAAATATATTGGACTCCGATTTTCGGATAGTTTTATTGTCCACTTTTTTCGAGGTATACAAAATAGTGCAACATCAGAAATAGATTATTTTTTTGTTGTTAACTGTCAAATTTATTAAAGCAAATACTTCAGCAATGAGTCTAAAATAAATTAAATACTATTTTATTGACATGATACTTATTTTTAGTTATTTCAACCAGGTAATCTCTATCCATCTGCTACAGGCAGTCCTCAATTTACAACCACAATTGAGCCGAAAAGTTATGCTGCTAAGTGAGATTTTTTTTGAGTTTTGCCCCATTTTACGACTTTTCTTGCCACATTTGTTAAGTGAATCACTGCAGTTGTTAAATTAGTAACACAGTTGTTAAGTGAGTCTAGTTTCACCATTGACCTTGCTTGTCAGAAAGTCGCAAAACGGCATCACGTGACCCTAGGACACTGCAACTATCATAAATATGAGTC
Organism: Oxyrhabdium leporinum; assembly: GCA_032468155.1. Taxonomy (NCBI): domain Eukaryota; kingdom Metazoa; phylum Chordata; class Lepidosauria; order Squamata; family Cyclocoridae; genus Oxyrhabdium; species Oxyrhabdium leporinum. The sequence continues at coordinate 10,336 of JANHFL010006584.1, read as the reverse complement.
ACTTGTCAAGCATCCAAATGAAAATCACATGACCATAGGGATACTGCAAGTGTGAAAAATGGTCATAAGTCTCTTTTTTCAGTGCCGTTGTAACTTCAAATGATCACTAAGTGAACTGTTGTAACAATCTGTATATGTAAGGATGCATATTAACTCTGATAGAAATATTGAATTTGGATGATCCCAAATTATGCATGCCTTATTGGCTTGCTTTTGTGTAATTTCCTATGCACTTTTTCTTATATGTGTTTTTTTTAATTGTCATTAATTTTGTTGATCACTGTATTAAAATACAGGTTTGTGTTTTGTTTTTGTTTTTTTAAAAAAACAGCATTTCTAGCCCACTTGAGTCCTGTAAGTGAACATTGCATTTGAAATCCAACAGATCTGAAGGGCATGCAGTTGAGAAGGCTGAACAATAATAAGCTAGATGGAACAGTACAGAAAAAGATGGGCACCGCTTGATAAGAAGGAAAATTGCGAACTAAAAACTCCAATCGAGCATACTGTCTCTGCTATTTGTAATTGCTTGTTCCATGAGTGATATTATATCTATTTTATTTGATTTAAAGAAAGATAAGTAATGAAACAAAAATAAATGTGACAATTGGTCTTATTTTTTAAAAAATACCCTTAAAAGGAGAGGGGAAGAAGAACAATTCCACAGTTATTCCAGATCCTCAGAGGACAAATGTACCTATTGTACAGCTATAATAAGGGGATGATATCAAGGCTTATCTCAAAATATATCTCAAAATATATCTACCATGGAAATTCAAAAGGCATTACCTCACCTTTGGGGACACTAGTTGTAGTGGTAGGGAATCTTCTTCAGCTGCACCAAACTGTAAACAATATAATTTAGTTGCAATGAAAGTGTGCCACTAGTCAACTAGCTACATATGACTGCTTGAGGGAAAGACCTTCTCAAAGGTGATTTATAAAGTCTAATGCAGTCCCTGCTTTTAAGAGCAAAGTGGTTACACGACTTCACCTTGCCTGTCTTCTGGGGCTTCCATTAGTAATTATAATAGCAGGAAGGGGTTCTGCCCACGCCTGGAATCCTCCTCCAGACTGTTGCAAGTGACAAACAAGGTGACATGAAACACCTCATGGAGTTATATCACATTGCCTCTTCATCTCAGTCAGGAAGAATCACATCACCTCTACAGCGCAAAGTGGCTCCCTCAGGGATATCCAGTTCACCTCATTTAGACTCATAAACAAGGACATTGCTAATTAAAATGCTGCTTCTAGACTTAATATTTTTAGCACCATGTGAGGGGAATACAGGTGCAACCTTGGGAATAAGGAGAGGATATGAATCACTATGGAGAGACAGAGACAAGATTACTCAGTCCTGAAAAAGATGAAAGCATGAGAAATTAAAACTAATCCCTTATTGATTTTGTCTAGTATAACATGGAACAGAAACTTGGACAGACTTTTAAGGTTCTGTTAGTCCGTACTACTACAATAAAGAGTAATTGGAAACCCTCTTGCCACTGTTTCTTGCTTTAGCCTAACTTGAGGGAAGAGTCATCAAGTCACTAATTTTTATTGTTATTATTGTTAGAGCGTTTTGCCTGCTTGCTGAAGAGGAAGATAGAGGAAGATATATATGTATATGTACACACACACACACACACACACACACTCATATGGTTGTGTGTGTGTGTGTGTGTGTGTGTAAATTTGTTTGTATATATATAAATTTGCACTTATACTAATGTTAGGTCAAAAAAGTGTTCCCTTTCTTGTTCAAAACTATTGGTAAAGCAACTCTAACTTCATTTCCTCAGAATTAAGTTCCCTTTGAGGACAGTAGAGAGGAAGCAAACACAATTTTCCTGAATGAGTAACAGCAACCTTTAAACCTTTGTGCCTCCAAATAGCTGCTATCTGCAGTTGGTGTCAAATCCATGGAAACAAATGTTTGATTTAAAAAGAGCTATATATCTGTCCTGCGTATTTCAAATATTGCTTTTTTAAAATAATGGAAAATAACATGAAGGCACATTAGAGCCTTATCAGTGAATGAACTCCACACATTTCTTACCATTAGATACTAGGTATTTTGAGTGACATGTGTTCTTTAGACAAATTGTTAAATAGCCTCTACTTTTTTGGGTGGGGGAATATGGAGGACAGTTCTTCAGATTGATATGAAACATAGGACAACTAGAACTCTGAAGAGATGAGGTGGAACCAATCTGCATAAAAATTGCAAGGAATTTTTCCAGTAATATGGACTAAGACCCTGCTAAAAGCCTTATACTTTGTTAATGACCAAAAGTAATAAATTAATTGATAAATTGTAAAACTGGTTTAATACATGGGATCTGAATATTCAACTGAATTATAGTTCATAACAATAGCATGTGAGATAATAAGATCAGTGTTGTGATTTGTAATATGTATTAGTTCTGCATAAAGGTAAATTTGCCAATTTTTTGTAAGTAGCTAACATAGCCATAATAGAAAAAATACAAATATTAATGTATGTGACATTCAAGAGTATGCACTTCGTTTTGATATTGTGAAGTGTTGACAATAATTGAAGAAACAAGTTGCTCACACTAGACTGTTTGTAGTCTTGAGGTGGTTAGGAAAATTTATCACTGCATGGTATCTTTCTAATTATATAAAAATATCACCTCTCTTTTTTCAAAAAGACACCAAGAAATAATTTTATTTGATGGATTTGTGTGAGATTTTTAACTATGTGTCTTCAAACTTCCATAAAAAGTGATTATATTCAGACAATACGATCTATAGAGATTTTATGAGGTGACATACAGCAAACCTTCCCCAAATAAGAGAGGCTTTACAATTTTGTTATTTTGAAGATCATTATTACCCTTAGGATACTAAAATATGTAATTTCTGAAAGTGTTTGAAGAGATAAGGTTGTGAGCATGATAGATTCTCTTCATCCCCTGGAGTTCAGGCCCAAGGAAAACTGCTGCCCTGCAATCTCCTAATGAGGAGCAGCCATCCAGATCACAGTCACAGTTATCGTCTTTGTTCAGTCAACATGCTGAACCAGTTGATAACATGGTGGTTCACCTTTTCTTCTCCGGAAGTCCCTGAGAGAAATGCCTTTGATGGAAACAACCAGCATAGGGGTCAAGTCACTATAGCATAGTAGTTCTAATGCAGTTTCTGGAAATTGGGTACTTCTTAAAGTGTTTTCTTCAAAGCAGATTTTTTTTTGAACCCACAAACAAAATGGAATATTCTTTTGAACCTTTTCACTAGTGAAGCAGAACGTATGGTTTATCCTTAAGAATGAAGGGTTATATTAGTCTACAACACTTTCGTCCTGGAAAGTGATCTAACAAATGAGGGAGCGTCATCAGTTTATCTTTTCTGATGACTTTCTATTAATGAGTTTTTGTTGTGCCAGTAGTATATTTGAACAAAAGTTATATATAATTTCATCCAAGTTTGTACTGGTCTCTGTATTTCCTATTACTTCCCTTTGGAGCTATTGTGAATGTCAAAACATGAGCCTGGAGGATTTAGCATTATTAATGAGAATAGCAGAACACTGAGTTAGTGCCAAAGTAGAGATAATAAGACTACTTAGAGACTCTAGCCAATATGAAGTGTAGTTAGAAACAAAGGCTGAAAGTGACAGTCTAGACTTTGAAAATCTTCTTGAATCCTCAAAAGTCTAGATGCATAGGACTGTATTTCATTATCAAGTTGCATTTTAATCCATATTTTTAAAAAATGTATAGGGAATTGCCATGAAGACTGTGATCTTAATGTAGTTATACATACTGCAAAAGTTTTATTTTAAAATTGAGCCAAGTTATAGAGAAATTAAATGTACTGTATCTCTTATAGGGGGTGTACCATTATACTATAATCAATAACAATGCAGAAAGGGAAAGACAAAACAATGCCATTCATTTTATTTAACTGTACCAAGAGTAGATTATTGTATGATTATTTTATTTTTAACATAATATAAGTTGTTATTAGGAAATGCCCTCTAAAAGCAAGACAGGAATCAATCATCATGAAGATAATTTGTCTTCTGTAAAGAGCCTATTATTGGATTAATTCCAATTAACTCTCAAGGATACAGAACAATAAATAGATAGTGCATCATACATTTCCTATCCAAGCTTGTATCCTAAAACAAAGTCATTCTGCACACAGTGATTGTGATACAATAAAAGAGGAGTGGTGTGGAGGCATACTTAATGCATAGTGGGTTAAGACATTTGAAAGTACTGGAAGGTGCAGCTTCTAGTCTATTGTCAGCCACAGAAGTTCATTGGATTCATTAGAACATCAAAACAATGTAGGGGTTCAAGCCCCAAGTAACTGCAACCATTTAACAGCAAATCATTTAGTTGATTTTTGAAGTACTTTACTAATGTAAACCAGAAATTTCTCTTGTGTTAACTCATCATACTGCTAAATTTGAAGAAGGAAAAGGGTATAATATTCAGTAACTGGTCTAATAAAGCATACTTCTGCATTCCATTTTATGCAGTATAATAGATTGGAAAACAACTCAAAACATCTGCTTGATATCACTGTCAGCTGCTGCTGCATGACAGGAAGTTTTCATAGTAACATGTGTCACAAAGTCTGTAGTTCCCAAAATACTAAGATCAGAAGGGGAATATGCAACACCTTTGGATGTTCATCCAATGTTTTAATCAGATATGTATGCATACACCCATGCTTGCCCACTGCTTCTGCAGCCAGGTTCTGAACAAGCCACAGCCCAGCAGAGGGCTGCAGCCCGGGGGTCGGGAACCCCTGGAGCAGAGCAGTGGTTCTCAACCTTAACAACTTTAAGCTTTGTGGACTTGAACTCCCAGAATCCCCCAGATGGCAATGCTGGCTGAGGAACTCTGGGAATTGAAGTCCACAAAATTTAAAGTTACCAAGGTTGAGAAACTCTGGTAGAGTATCTTATTTATAATCCTAGGAATATTTTTTTTGGGTTTTTTTTTAAATGCCTAATTGAGATAATCAAAATGATAGTCATGTAGCCACCTTTGTTTTAAAAGATTTAAAAAAGGCATATGTAAAATTCAGTGAAGCTTGGAAATGACGTCAATGAAATAAGAAAAACTACTTCTTTTTTTGCATCCAAACAATCATTATGTGCAGGACATATTTCATAAACAGGTTTATGACATTTTTTCTACTAAAAACATTATGTTTAATATGGTGGGAAAGGAGAAAGAGAACAAGGCTAAAGAAAAATGTGCCTTTTTAAAGCGCGCGCACACACACACACACACATTTTGTAAATATGATGGCCAGAACAAAATGATTCTCTTGAGCCAAATGCTAACAAACTCATAACAGCTTTAGCTTCGCATTAAGCAAGGTTTGCCACAGTTCTAGACTTTTGCTTTAGATTGATGAATTTCTATTGTCGCTTCTTCTTTTTTTCTTTTTCTTTTTTTGAGATCTAGAAAGATGGAGGTCTGGCTGTAAGGCAGGGATGGCATCTTTCTGTCTCTCTTTGTCTCTGTCTCTTCTCTCTGAAATTAATTTTTACTAAGAATTTTAATTACAGTAGTAAAAATCTATACAAACTAAACTTAGAAATAGAGATAAGAATGGAAAGAAAAAAAGAAAATGCAGGAAAAAATAAAGAAAGAAGAAAAAGAAAAAAAAATATAAGGAAATGTCTGCCAACTTTTACCACAGGTATACTATAAACAAATTTAATAACTTCACTGCTTGACTGAACACAAGCAAAAAAAGCAATGAAATGAAATTTCAATCAAGAATGTCAACAAATGTAGGGAAATAATAAAAAGAAAATAAGAGAGTTCTGAAATTGTTTTGATCAGAAAAATCACAGGAAAATTTAGATGTAAATAAGAATACTAAAGAGTAATTGTGGAAGAAAAAAATCTAATAGTGGCAAATAAAGTTTAAAGAAGATGGAAAGACTACATTGAAACCATTTAGAAACAAGATTATAGAAAGGCAGAAATATTTGCAGACAGAGAATTTATTCAGGAGCCAATTTCACTGGAAAGTGAAGTACGACAAGCTATTGACCAGCTGTCAAATAAGAAAGCACCAGATGTGGATGAAATGCACACTGAAGTGTCTGACTCTGCAGGAAAAGAGGTAGATAAGGATGCTAACAGGAACAGAGTGTTTTGAGTTCACAATATTTCAAATTCAGAATGTTTTGTACATCCCTAAGGAACAACACTATGCAGCTTGGAAATGGAAAAAAAAGGTATATATAACTACATGGAGGAAGGATAATGGTAGGAATATGTAGAACAAATTCCTCATGCAAACACCTTTTTGCTTAACATTTATGAAGAATAGACCTCTACAAGTAATTCTTGACTTGCTACCACAACTGGAACCAGAATTTTCATCATTGAGGGAAGCAATAATTAAGTGACACATCACATGGCTGCTTCACACAGTGACTGCAATCTCAGCACTCCCACTTGTGTTTATTGAGTGATTTTGCAAGTAGATACTGGGAGGCTCATCACATGCTACATATGAATCGAGGAAGGATCTGTGTGCTGCAGGATGGGATAACTACAAGGAAGCTGGGAAAGAGGACATGGGGTATGTGGATGCATGTATGCAAACACAGGGCATTTCTGGGGTGCTGAATGAATTGTTATAACTTGAGGACTACCTGAGATGTAGTCTCTCATGCTTTGAACTGTCTCCTTTTAATTATCTTCTGTGATAGTCCCTTCTGCAGCTTGCATTGGGTTTTGCCAACATTGGTTCCTTTTTCCTTATTAATGACTTTATACACTGATCCTCTACAATCCTTTATTAATGACTTTATACACTGATCCTCTATTGAAGATTCATACAATGAGATTTCATATTACATTTTTTTAATTTAATACTGATAATATTTTGCACAAGTTGGAGTCTAATATTTCAAATTGATATATGCTTTGTTGCCTTGATTACAAATTGCAGCTATTATTTCCAAATACCAAGAGTTTAAAAAATATTTATGAAACTGAAGTGCTGGTCTAGATAATCTTAACATTAAAGTGACAATGCTTATGTATTTATTTACATTTTGTATAAACAACAGCAACCAAGCTCTAGGTGGTATGTAATGAAGTACAGCATAGAAAACAGTCAATGTGACGAACAAAACATGATATATAATATGATGACAAAACATGCGTCATCATGTTATATATCATGGTCATCCACTATCATCTAAGGCCAATGAAATAGAACTGTTTGAAAGATCTTGTGAATTGCAAGGAAGGACAGGGCCAAACGTACATCCAGAAAAAGTGTGTCACTGCATGTGGAGGCTATCACTGAAGAAGTCTGTCATCTAGATTGGACTTCATGGACTATCAGGGAGATAGCTTCCTCAGTAGGCCTCTCTTAGATGTTCAATTGACACAAAAAGTCATCTCTGACAAGGTAGTCTTTCTTATATCTTAGTGGTTCAACATATAGGGATATATAAATAGCACTTTGAACTGCCCAGCAACCTTAAACATGATATCAGTCTGTCTGTTTCATTTCTGTGGCCTCCCATCTATAAAAGAAAACCCCCAACCCTCTAGGCAGTAAACAAAAAACAAATCCCAATTCACCACAAAGGCTTCATTTCTCCCCCCCTCCACCATGTTTTTCTTATCAGAATTCTAATAAATTAGTTTTCTAGCCCCAATGCCTAGAGAAAGCACCTAGTATTCATGGTCCCTTCAAACAGCCAAAAGGATTGGGACTTTCTGTATCTCTGTAAGAAGGGTATTCCATAGGTGAGGCACCATAATAGAAAAAAGCTAGTTTCCTAGTGCCTGCCAGATGGCACTGCTTCATGTTCAAGATGCATGACATGCCCTCTTTGCCATATCTAGTGGGATGAGCAGAAATAATCAGGAATAGGTGGACATGAATTGCACCAGGAATGTACTACTGGATTCTGGGCCAGTTTAAATTTCTGAATGTTCTTCAGGGACAGCATCATGTATAGCATATTGCAATAGTTCAAGTGTCAGCTGACTAAAACATGAGGAGTGATGTCTTCAAACTAGGAATAGGCATTACTGGAACAGAAGATATTTATGTCAAAATTTTTCTGGACCCAGATGTGTAAGCTTTGTGGGCTTGAGCAGGAGCTCAATCCCAGGAAGATCCCCAGATTGAACACCATGCAAAGTTACAAGGACAGATTATTTATATCAGGAAGCTGTGGTAGGAGCTAAAACCCATAGCTACTCAACCTTGTCTAGGTTGACTGAAGCCAATTCTTCTGCATCAAGGTTCATATTAGCATTATGCACTCAGATAGCACCTTGATGGCCTTACTTGGACAGCCTAGAATAGAGTTGTATAACTGGCTATGGACAGCATACTGATTATATTTTACCCCTGCTGACTGATGATCTCACCTAGTAGTTTCACGTAGGTGTTAAATAGGAGCCAGAGCTATGTGAAGATACTACTGACCATGGCTTCTACCTCCTATTTAACAAAAAAATGCATATCCAGGAAGAGTCAGCCTCTTTCTGAGTAGGGCTTACTGTAGATATGACTACGAAAGTTGTATCCACTTTTATCCACCATTCCAGCCATATTTACAATCATTGTGCTTTCATCAATAACTCAAAGAGGTTTTGCACTTTGGGTTAGTATGTGGAAAAAAACTTCATAGGAAGTATTTTATCAAATGCCCTGGCCTTCTCCCAATTCTACATGTCAATCAGGAACAAGGTGCCTGTTTGTTGGGATGCTGTATATCAATATACATCTGTCTCCATTCTATTTAATGAAAATATGTAGTCACAAGTTAAAATTTAAGCAATTACAGGTAAGTCATTTCTTAAGCAAATTACTTTCTATTAAAGTAAAAAATGTAATATTTAAAAATCGGAGGGAAGGAAGGAAGAAAGGAAGGAAGGAAGGAAGGAAACATTTTGTTAGGTGTCAGATAATAACCTTTGTTATTTATGAGAGACCAAAAAGAAATATAAAAACTACATTATTATCTTCATGTAACATTTTATGCTCATGTTTTACTGTGAAAAGGTGCCTGTATCTCATTTCAAAAGGCATATATTCAAGTTTGCTCAAAACAAAGGGATGGTTGACTTAATGAATTATTTATAAACATGCAATATTGCAATATATCATTAAGAACTCTCTTCTAAGATCTCCTCTGGCTACTCTTGGCGGGGTGTCAATTTGCTTGTTTTTCTTATAGGTGGAAGAGATTATGGAACTGTTTTCCGTAAAGAGATTCTGTTATTCTACTGGCTTAAATACTGGCTAGGTAGTGCTTCCTCACCCTTGTGACATTATTGTGTCAAATGGCTGATTTTGGCCAGTCACTCTTTCTCAGTGCAACTCACTTCTTAGGCTTGTTGTAGGGAAAATAGAAGGAGGAGGGAGTATTAGGTATGTTCACCACCTTGAGTTATTCATTAAAATAATAAAGATGGAATAAAAAAAACTTTAAAAATTATAAAAATGGATCATTTTCTAATGCAAATTTGATAAAAAAAACTCCATCTGCTCATACAGAAATCAAATGGTAAAGTATCCCTAATATACCTTTGTTTATTGTATCTTATTATTTATGTTGCTTGTTTCTATTTAGTATCTTTATAACTTATGGTTTGTTTGTATCTTATTATGTTGTTTCCATTTAGTATCCTATTATTATTTATGTTGATTGCTATTTAGTATCCTATGACTATCACTGAGTGTTGTCTCTTATGATTTATGATTATTGTATTTATGATTATGATCATGATTTATCACTTTTTGCTTGTATGTACTGTACACTGAGAGCTTATGCACCAGAAACAGGTTGCTTGTGTTCCAATCACAATTGATAAATAAATAAATACATCTGTTCTGTTCTGTTCTGTTCTGTTCCTATACAAAGACACTCAGTCCCACAAAACAAATGTGAAAAATAGACAAGCTCAGGGCAGATGTTGATGTTGGACTAGAAATACATCTACATTTCCTAGTTCCCATGTGCTTAGACCAAGGAGAGGATATTTCATTCCAGATTCTGGTTGGGGTCACTGTAACTCTTAATTTAGAAATCCAAAATACTAGATAATGTTTGGGAACTTTGGAGGCAAATGGATAAAAAGCAAGTTATGCCATATGTTAAAGTTATACTCAAAGAAACCACAAGTTCCCTTTGTTGCCAATTTTCTTTTCCCAGGACATATATGGTCAATTTTCATTTACATAACAATCCTGCCTGTGGAATTTTTTTCTAGTGCAAACTATCCATTTGCCCTCAAACTGACCTAAATAATATATCTCACTCTCAGTAAAGATTGACAGAAGAGGAGGAGGAGGA
>JANHFL010006582.1:40134-62529 GCA_032468155.1 Oxyrhabdium leporinum | reverse complement strand
TTATAAGCTGTAAACCGCCCCGAGTCTTCGGAATGGGGCGGTATATAAATGTAAAAATAAATAAAAAATAAAATAAATCAGTAATACAACTGAAATGCTACATGCTGTGTTCTGGATTGTGACTGGAAATCCTGCCTTGCTGCATTTCGTAGACATCCGGGACGGAGAGATTTTCATTGCAGTAGCTTGAGGAGGGGGTAATTATCAGATCAAGAGCCAGTTTTGACCTCAAATCTCTGTGAAATTATCCTGTGCCTTAGTGCTAATCAGAGATCCTGTTTGTCTGTTTTCACAATAAGGCAGTGGTGGACATTTTTCATATATTGCTTTAAACTATAGGAAACATACTTACTCACACCTGCCATCTTTTCTGTCTGAATGCTATAGTAGATGGTGAATCCAAAATGGGTAGATTAAGATCTCAAATCAGTGCTTACGTCATGTTAAGCAAACCAGAGAAGGAGGCCTCAAGCATGTTCATGATGTTTATATAGCAATAGCACTTAGACTTTGGGCTGATGTCTCGGCCCAATCTGCTTCACAGGGTTCTTGTGGGGAAAATAGTATAAGTGAGTGTTATGCGTGCCATCTTGAGCTCTTGAATACAAGGCAAGGTATAAATCGATCAGTCAAATAAGTATCAACCATTAACCATGTTTTGGTTTGCTCCACGAAGAGAAGAAACTTTGAAAGAAAGTACATCTTCTCGGTGCCAATTTCTAGGTTTTTCATCCTAATTAACACACAGTTAAAAGTATTTGCCCTTCTGTTTGAACTCCATTAGCTGTTTCCTCAGTGTAAATTAATAACAGAATTATTGGTTGGAATAAATGCCAGACTACAGTCTATGGAAAAATACATTTGTGCCCCATGTGTGTGCATTTTGTGTGTAGATCCTTTTATTTTAAGCCAACAAATAAATGGTGTATTGTTTTGGGTGCCCTCTGCTGGTGACAACCTATGTTAGCCTGCTTCCCTTTTTTTACCATAATCTGCAACAAGAAAAAAAAAAAGGAATGCTTGCAAGCAATGACTTTCCACTGTAATTTATTTTGCAGATGTCAAGCCTTCCAATGTATTGATTAATACACAAGGACAGGTGAAAATGTGTGACTTTGGAATTAGTGGGTACCTTGTTGATTCTGTGGCTAAGACAATGGATGCCGGCTGCAAACCGTATATGGCAGTAAGTGCACTGAATCGTGAAACCTTCGGGGCAAACTGTGACATCACTTTTTATACACACAGTGACAGATATTTGCTTTGTTTTATTAAATTTCAGATACACACACACACACACACATACACACGCACTGTGCTTGTATTGTTCAGTCACTAAGTCATGTCCAACTGTTCGTGACCTGTGTTTGTGTGTGTGTCTGTGTGTGAGCGGCGTAGTGGCCTAGTCGTGAAGATGCTGGCCTCCCACTCAGAAGGTTGAGAAATCAATTCTAGATAGTGGTAGATGTTTTTCAGGGTGCAAAGAAAAACTGCTGCGTACTACATGAGGCATCAGGAAGGGCATCCCGCCAGTAAACATTCAGCTTTATTCAGTCGCCCCAACTCTACCCTGAATTAAGAGATTGCAGGGTCGTAAAAAAAGGGATTATGTATGTATGTATGAACATATGTACTCTACTTTTCTAACGTATTCAAGGTGGCTTTGCATCTGAACAGCAAGAAAACACCATAGAAACAGCAGAAATATCAGTAGAAAAGTAAAAGTCTAAAGAATTTGGCTTGGTGAAAACTTGTTAGAATGACTTTGTGCTTATCTTGTAAAATGAAGCATTGTTTTAGAGTAGCTGTTTTGCTCTAAGGTGCCATGACAGAAAAGATTGTGTCTCAGATCAGAACCTCCCACATTCTGTCAACGGGAGGATCTGAAATAGAGTCTCACAAGATGACTTTAGAGAATGTGGCTTCCTGATGCTCATTTCCGACCAGCGATGTTGACCAAGTTTATAATGACATGTTTCAGAATATGGTTTTTCTGCAGCTTGTAATGTTAAGATACGTTACAACTAGTTACTATTACCTTAAATTCTTCTACAATGAACTTCTAAATGTATACTGCGAAAAGCCAAGATATCACCACCAATCTTCGGTCCCATGCCCTCCTAACCAATTTTCATACTAGAACTGAAATTGGAGACACAGGAAGAGATTACTTGGAACTGTCAATTCCCAGTCTTCAAAACAAGGAAGAGGACTTGTTATTATTCGGAACCACCATAGACATAGAGTTTGCAAAACATGTTAAACTGTTGTGGCTGGCTGGTCTGCTGCTTTCCTGCCATACATCCAGCCATAGGACTTGTTGATTTCACATGCAAGTAAATATTCTAAGTACCTCTCTAGTATTCGATGATAGATCCAGATAGAAGCTGCTGCAGTAAGAACACTGAAGATAAGGAGCCACATACACACATTCACTTTAAGCAGAAAGAATAATTTGATGTATTATTCAAACCAGAATGAGAACTTTGATTGTGCGCAGACAAACTGGCGTATCCCCCAGCTTTTCCTTTTCAGAGGCAGTGAAACAGCTAGATTGGAACTCTTGACCTTTCCTTTGGAGACCCTTGAACACAGGGAATTGCTGTGCTCCATCCTGCCATAGTGCTCTGTGTACCTTTAAAACCTCAAAGAGCATTTAGCATTTATGCCCCCATCCCAACCTTTTCATCACGTTAGACTGGCTCAGATGAGATGTGGCAGATTCTGTTGCAATTCAATGCAACAGGTGCCTTTGGGCCCTTTCTCAGCCTTCCTGAAGGGAATGTCTGGAGTTAGATACGTACATTAACAGTTCACACTGGTGATTACAGCTTCAACTCTGGCAATTAAGGTCAGCCAAAAATGGTTGAAACCTGATACTATAAAATGAAAACGAGATGCAGCATAGGTGCAGTCTGCAATGCATACTTAATTGGAAGTAAACTGTCTTTGAACCTCTTAGTAAAAATCTATCTGAGACCATCACAAGACTCGTACATTAAGTATAGTTCAAAGTTGAACAAGTATATATATATCCAAATAATGTTAATTTTTTTTGAACTAAGAGGAAACTTAGAGAATCTCATATTCCTTGGGAAGAAGGAAGCTGTATAATCTAGTCTGAGGAAACAGGGAAGCGGTCTGGTCTGACTAAGCTGTAGTTTAGATGAAAGTAATTTTGTAAGTCTTTCTTGATTTTCTTCTATGTTCTTAAGAACGTCCCTCCCAGTACCTCAATATTAAACGCATATGCTGACGCACGGCGACTAGAACTATAATACCATATAAGTATCTAGTTCATTTCTTGTAGAAATATATATACTTTCCTACATTTGCCAATAGATTCCTGTGCCTTTGGCTGGACTTCTTTCATCTTGCATACACTGAGCCAATTGTGAATTGAGCAGAAATGAATTTGTCACTGTCTCGGCTGCCTTCTATAGGTCGTGCATGGGTGGTCATGCCATCTTAATGCTATAATAAACTTACCAGGATTACAGGCAAGTCTGCAAGGATCTTCTCCATCACAGTTAAGCAAAATGCATAAACCTGTCAGGGAGGATGCTCTGCTGAGAAATTTACCAAGCCTGCAGGGCTTTGGAATATTAACACTGTTGTTTTGGCTGCCACCTGTGATTTCTTCCCCTTTGAGAAGTCTTTGCAAACTGCTGATTTTTTTTTCTACTAGCAAGATGTGATTATTGGCTTTGAAAAGCCGGCATGCTATCCCATTAAGGAAGACAACAGCATTTTTGGTTGCCTATTTTTGGAGATACCCTCAAACTGGAGAACGTATAGGATGGGAGTTGTGCTACGTGTTTTGTTAAGATTGGTACCAGCTTTTCAAACCAAAAGCAAGATTCTCACACAGCTTTGTTAACAAGATTTATTGAACTGAAACTAATTTGTGTACTGTACAAGAATTTCAAGAATTGATCATCTCCTTTATCTTCTAGAATTTTTTAAGAGTGGAGACTTACTCTACTTTCTCTTAATGTCCTTCCCATAAAGTGGTGAAGAGGCAGACATATTTGCAGATGATGGAAGACCTTCCATCTGACTTTACCAAACAATCTCCTGAATGTTTATTAGCCTGTGAATAGATCTTTACCTCAAGCTTTGTTCACAAAATATTTTACCCAGTCACCCACTTCGGCAATCATTGTTTTGTACCAGTCATTCTGGCAGCACTCTGTCACTTTAACTGGTAAAAAAATCATGAATTGGGGGAGTGCAAGATCTTACCCACTTCTTTTTGGTATCTAATAGCAATAGCACTTAGACTTATATACTGCTCCACGGTGCTTTACTGCACTCTCTGAGCAGCTTACAAATGTCAGCACATTGCCCCCCACAATCTGGATCCTCATTTTACCAATCTCAGAATGATAGAAGACTGAGTCAACCAATCAGGGTTGAACTCCTGGCGGTGGGCAGAGTTATTTTGCAATACAGTATTCTAACCACTGCACCACCACAGCTCCCTTCCACCAAGAATCATGTAACAAGTTTCATTACGTTGTCAAGTCGAACATCAGTGGGCATGTCTTGGGTCCTTTTGACCAATCGGTGCCAAGGAGGCATGTTCTCTGATTGGCGGGATTCCCTCAATGAATACTATGGAGACCTTATGCCATTCTTTAAACTGCACTTTCCCATTGTTCCATTGCCAGTATTGTTCCATTGCCAGTCACAACTTCCCAAGCCTAGGAACAAATGACGTCCTCCCATTGCCAGCCAATTACAAATGCACTTCATGCCTATTTCTTCTACTCAATTCGCAACTTTTTTTAAAAACCATACCTAACTTAGGCTGTTGAGAGATGATGATCTCCATGCTTTATTTCAACAGCAGCTCCAGTTCTAACTGGCTTCAGCAGGTGGCATGCCCACTACCTTCCAGCACTCAATCACTGCCCTGGACAGCTATCTTCTGTTTTGATTGGCAGGTGCTGGTGGCTTGCTTTTTCTTTAATCATTTTTCAGTCGATTCAATAATGGCCTGCACCTCAATGAATTATCCTCATGATCCCTTCAACTCTTACATCTCCCAGTGGGCATCCTTTCAGATTTTGCTTTAACTGGGTGAAGTATGCACCTCTTGCTTTCCCAATCCTGCCCGTAGTCCTGCGGAATTTCCCTTTGCTTTATTTTTAAAGCAACTTTTACGTTGCAAAGGTACATTTTTAATTTTGTTTCTGTTGTGTAACTCAGTTATTCTTTGCTGTAAGGTTTTAGCAGACTAAAAGAACAACCTTCTCCCTATTCCTTTGATTATTGTAGCATAAGGCAAAACAAGCAAACAAAAAAAAACAATGCCTTTGTTGATGTCAAAGGTATTATGGGGAGGGATGAATGTGTCCATTTGTGCAAACTTTGCGGGGATTAAAGACAGGCATTTGTAGATCAGTCTACACTGAACCCAGCCAAGCAAGGTATACTTTTCCTGCATGGATGGGATGAGTAAGAAGCAGAAGAACGACCAGTCAATTCTAGTGGTGGCACAGTCTAGGGCAAGCACCAGGCCATCCGTGTTACCAATTTCCTGCAATCCCGGCTGAAGTTGTCTTAAGAAACAAACAGAAAGGTATGGGGAAGTAGCCTGCAGTGCAAAATTGCACTTTATCTTCAACTTCTTTTTGAAAACTGATTAGTCAGGGTTTTTGAAGTGCCCTATTTTTGACTGGATTATCTGTTGCTATAACTCCGCTGATTAAAACGGGTTTGTTACATTGGCCAGTCAGACATCTGTGGGAATGGTTTGCCCACAGATGTCTTGTATCCCTAGAAAGGGATACAAATTGCTGTTTGTAACTAATCTGGCTGTTGTAAAACTAACTCTTCTCCTGTGCTGTTGCTTACTAGGTTATTATACAATTTGGCTACTTTGCCTTTGACTCAAAGCATATTGTATAGACCCAGACTCAGTTTAAGTTGAACTAATAATAGTTCGGGCTGTGTATATGTTACGTTTCTCATAGCAGAAGTAGAACATTCTTTCATTCCCCAAGTGAACACTTAAAACTAACTATATATCAATTTAATTTTCTCTCTCTCTCCTTTACTCCCCATTCAAGCCTGAAAGAATCAACCCGGAACTAAACCAAAAGGGATACAGTGTAAAATCTGATATTTGGAGTCTGGGGATTACAATGGTAAGAATACATTACTGAGGAATGATGCCGGGATTAATTGCATTATTTATTCTATCCCGCTGACTTTTGCAACTCAAAATCCTTGTAATCTGAAATGCATTTAACTGCATTTAAATTAAGGAAGCCTGTAGCCTAAAAGTACGGGTTCAAAAAAGGGGAAAATTGCATAGAAGATTCTTGAGTGAATTGATTGTGTTCTGTTGGCAAGTCATTGTAAAAGAATTTAGAGCTGACCTTGGGGAAGGGATGAGAGAGCCACTAAGGGGAGAAGGAGAGTGAACTTTTAAAGAGGAACCTGATCTTCTAAGAGCTTACACAGTCCCCAAAAAAGGAGAAAGTGTGACAAAGAAACTCAAGGTAAACGTTGCCTTGACTTTGTTGAATATAATATGAGACAGAGAGAATCTTGAAGAGGTTTTCAAGACTCAGCTGTTCAAGAAGAAAGAGACACAGTAGCAGGCCTGTCAAACTGGTGGCCCGTGGGCCGGATGCGTCAACCGCAGGCCATGTCCACCCTGGCTCCACAAACGCAAAAAACATTGCGATACCTCACGGTACGTCACGTGACGTGATCGAGCTTGACACCTGTGCAGTAGGGGTTCAAGGAATACTGCTTTATTGTTGAATGGTACCATAGAATCTTGAAAACCTGTTTTCTGAGTCCCATTTTATATGAAACAAAATCAAGGTGGGGTTATTTTGAGTTTCTTTCTCATACTTCTTTCTGTCTCTGAACAGTATAAACTCTTGTCCAGGTTTCTCCATATCTCATCATTTGCTTCTGCCTTTCTCGGCCTCTCATGATTTCCCCAAAGTCAGCTCTAAATTCCTTTAGGGTCACGCTCATGAATCCCTATTTTTTTACACCCTTCCGAAGAAGGTCAGTGGAGACAGGCAAGCATCCTTTTAGAAAGCATCCTGACTGGCTCTTGTTGATTGACTGATGAAAGAGTACCTGGTTAGTCTCAGACCCATTTGTCCTGTTCCCATAACTGTTTGAATTCAGCTGCATAAAGAAAGATGATGTTTAGCTTGTTTTTATTTAGCTTGTCTTGTTTGTGTTTTGGGCACCTGCCTGATTTTTACCCTTTAATTGATTTCAAGAGGTGGTCTCTCTGTCTCCTTCTCTCCCTTCCTCTCCCTCTCCCTCTCCCTCTTTCTTATTGTTTTGTTTTTTGGGTTTTGTTTTTTGTTTTTTTGCAAAATGATTGATTTTCTGGGCAAAAGCCAGATTTTATTTTGCATCACCCTCATGAAATAGAAGTGAAAGAATAAATAGTTCAGGGAAGCCTGGTCAGAAAAAAAAAAGCAAGCAAATCCTTTCAGAGGCAGAATTTACCGAGCACTACATTAGCTATAACACTGGCAGCGTAATTTATAAACTAGTCCCCAATTGGTCCATGTGGTTGGCAAAGCGCTTATCCATTTAAATTTAGAATGGGCTTTTTATACTTTCTTCAGAGATGGAAGAATCTTAGCAGGTCCAGCTGTCGTCCTCAACCATAGTTCCGCATTGCTTGTGATGAATATTGAAAAAAAAAACAGGCAGCAACATACGTGGGTTGCGTGTCTGCAAACAGAAAAAAGATGCCCTATAGCAACCATCCATCACAAAGCTTGTTCCATTGGCACCGTGCCCACAGGAGGGAAATACGCATTCGGGATGAACATTAAGGTTTCTGCTAGCAAGTCGGAATAATTCTCTTGGGAATGATTAGTCCCCCTTTATTGCAACAGCCCTCGTAGGCTGGACAAAGAGAGGAAAGCAGATTCTCCCCTGGCACCCTGTGTCTTCTAGAGAAGCTCTGGGTACGTGGCACAAACCAGAAGAACTCGCCTCACATACTTCAAAGCTGCAGCTTTGAAATATTCCCAGAGACATGCTGTCTCCAGAGACTTGCACAGGCTGTGCCTCAGAGGCACCAAATGAGCCCAGTGTTTCCAAGGAAAAATGGAAGCGGGAGGGGGAGAAAAAAGCACAGCCTCCGGCAGAAATCATTAAAAAAATGAAGTTGTAATTTCAGCTCTCAGCCTGCAGGTGGCAGCATGCAACAACATTGGATTGAGTTTGTGTGTCTTTATGGTAGCCTTTTCATAATTTTGTTTGGGGGGGGGGCAGGGGGAGAAGAGTCACCGGAAGACGTCTTGATGTCTCCCTGTCTTTTGTTTTTGGACCTAGATTGAATTAGCAATCTTGCAGTTTCCATATGAGTCCTGGGGGACGCCGTTCCAGCAGCTCAAACAGGTAGTGCAAGAACCATCACCACAGCTCCCTGCAGACAAGTTTTCAGCTGAATTTGTTGATTTTACCTCACAGTGGTAAGAACATTCTCCCTGAATCATGGAGAAGTCAGATATCGCTTCATTAACCTTTGAATTTGCTCACATATTATTGGGGGCATACAGGGGTATGCTGACATGCTGACCAGAGACAAATGCAGCTTAAAATCAGGCAGTTGCTTCCAAAATCCACTGGAATCCCAAATAGGAGAGGATGCCTAGATTGTATCTAAAATGAGTTATTTCTCATGAAAGGAGAAATTGGCAAGGGGGAAAAAAACCCCAGTTGCTTATGAATTGTTTTCTAACTGCAACCCAATCAGTCTTTCAATACAAATATTGGAATAGGAGTAGCTGTTGAGGAAGGTAATAAACATGTAATTTGAATCTGAGATATACACATTCTTGTTTTTAAGTCCTACAATGCTTATTCTTTAAAAATGAAACATGGATGAAAATGTTTCTGGGCACGACACTAATGATCTCTGCTATTCAAACTAACGTTTATTGCACGCAACTAGTCGTAATAACCACGCTAAAATTTCTGTTCAGTCCCCTTCCTTTTTCCCTGTCCTCCTTCCATATCTCGAGCTGCAAACTGTAGTGTACTTAAGGCTCGGAATAGATCTGTTAACTTGTGGTTTTAAAGCGTTGGCTTTACATTATGTGATGGGTTGAATATTATTTTTGAATAAGAACAATTAGGCACCCACATATCTGTCTCTGGTCTTCACAGTTTTCTCTTTTAAAAACAGCAGAAAGGTGGGTGGGCTAATTGCTTTTGCAGTTCTGCTCAGATCTCCAGATGTATTGGCGCCAAACTCACAATGCTTGCAGACCTGTCCATCCCATTGGACTGAGTTTCTCCCAGGATTATGAAGGAGAAGGGAAGGGCTTCGCTTTCTTCCAGATGTCCGGCTGCAGCTGTATCATTACAAACATTATTATGTCTTGCAAAAGCTCTTTCCACAAAAGAGTCTTACTCTTTTTATTCTTTCCAACCCAGAGTTAGAAATCAAATATGCTAAAGGCTCTGCCTGTCCATCATCAGAATAACTCTCTGAAAACAGAACAGAATGCCACCAGATTTGTAAGGGGAAGCCAGCAAAAGAAAGGTTTTGTTTGAAACTGGCTGTACTTGTCCAGGGGATGTGAAAAACAATTCCCAATAGAGTTGTGTAGCATTTTGGAATTCTGCTGACTGTTGATTTTTGTCCCCAATTTTTAGGTGACACAGTGTCACATTTGCAACATGTCATACCCAACCCAAGGAAAGAGCAAAAACCTAGGAGCCACACATACCTGTCCTCAAACACACAAAGACAGAAAAAACACAAGTGGTCCTCGACATACAACCATAACTGAGCCCAAACTTTCCATTGCTAAACAAGACAGTTGTTAAGTGAATTTTGCGCCATCTTGCAACCTTTCTTGACACAGCTGTGAAGTGAATCTGACTTCCCCATTGACTTTGCTCATCGGAAGGTCACAAAAGCTGATCACATGACCCTGGGACACTGCAACCGTCATAAATCCATGCCAGTTGCCAAGCATCCAGTTTTTGATCATGTGGCCATGGGATGCTGTAATGGTTGTAAGTGTGAACTTTTTTCAGAGACGTAACTTTGAACGGTCATTTAACAAATAGTTTTAGATTGGGGACTAACTGTACTTTATTATACTGAAGAAAATACAGACACCTCCTATGACTTCCGCTAGTAAAGAGGTTGGAAAGAATTCCAACCTCTTCATCTTTCCCTCCTTTGATACGTTTATTAAATATGTTCATTGGAAGTATACGTGGCAGATATTTCTAATGAACTTCTCATTTTCTATGCTAACCTTGAGGGAGATGAGTGGTCTAGAAAGATGATATATAAATAAATAAAATCAACATAAATGTTGACACTTGCTCATA
Source organism: Oxyrhabdium leporinum (assembly GCA_032468155.1). Taxonomy (NCBI): domain Eukaryota; kingdom Metazoa; phylum Chordata; class Lepidosauria; order Squamata; family Cyclocoridae; genus Oxyrhabdium; species Oxyrhabdium leporinum. The sequence continues at coordinate 52,176 of JANHFL010006582.1, read as the reverse complement.
AACTAGAAAGTATATAAAACAAAGCTTGCATGGGCAATAACCCATGTTACATTAAAAAAAAAGCTACAGTATTGAATACTGAGTGTTCGTTCTGACTTACTCCTAACCTTGTAATAAACATTGCCAAACAAAATAAGCAAAGGAAAAACAGATGAATGTTGTGAAATACAAAATCTCAAACCTCTTAGTGTTTCAAAACTGTTCTTAGCATAGCAGATTTCCGTATCTTTTAAGCTTGGGTGTCATACAAAATCTTCTGTTCATTTTCTTGTTTGCCAAGGATAAAGTGGTCTCCAGCAGGAACCAGTAGTTGAGAGTTCAGGTTGGATCGGCTTGGAATTAATGGGAAAGATGTAACTAGGCAGAACATGTGAATCCTAATCTCTGTGGCTTGTGTTCATTGCCTGTAAATATTGCCTGTTTAGTGGATCTGAATTTAGGAAAAAGGAAATACTGATATTACTAAAACTTTTGAGATGAGGAACACAAAAAATTAGAGAAAAGTCTACAAATGTTAAGATGGAGCAAGAATGAGGTTAAAACAATAGGACAAAGAACAACAAAGGGAAGTAGAAGACACAGAGGGAGAGAAGGAAATGGGAGTTGATCTTTTATATAAAAACTGGTTACGTATATATTTAATTTCCCAGTTAGAAAGCAAAGAAAGCATTGGCAAAGAGAAAGTAGGATTAAAACTATTGTGTTAAACTGATGAGCTGGCCTCTCTAACTTGGGCTTCTTCTAAAATCCTGATTAACACATTGCTCCCTAGAGTTGTGGGTTGATTTGTTATTATTGTTATGTCTGTGCTGGTTTCTGTTTAGGCCTGTTAGATTTGTTGTAATTATTTTCCACTGAGACTTTTACTTTCATAAAGTTCTTTTGTATTTTTTAAATCTACGTTCTCTGAGCCTAGACAAAATATATCCTTTGCCTAGAATAAAATTACTTTACGAAATCTCTAAATAGTGAGGTGGCCACAATAAGATTGCAACGACAGTAGTCTTAATTATGTTATCCTGTTGATCTTGGAAGGTGACACATTATACCCAGTCTTTGCAAACTTAGCTTCCTGAGTTCTGATTGCTTAAGGAATTTGTGTATAAATAAATACAAATAATTCTAAAAAAAGAAAAATAAGGAAGACAATTTTTCCGGTCTGGTTATTGTGTGTGTGTGTGTGTGGTTTTTAGAAGTAGTTTTTTTTAGTGGACTTTCCTCCATGACACTTAAAGAATCATCCTGAAGCTTTCTATAGAAACCTCATTGTTTTGAAAACGGCAGAAGTCCTAGAAGGAAATGGTCAAGGTACAGTAAGATTGTCCTTTATGCAAACTGGCTTTACTGCCACTGCCTTCTTCCTGACCTAAGTCATGTGTGTCTCGGTGAACTTTTCCTAAAGGACTATTTGCAATGGCTTTCAGGAAATGTCACGTTGACCTCCCAGAAAATTATGGAGAAACTAAGATGGTTTTTTAGAGTTTTAAGCCTTTTTTGGGGGTGATACCCTCAGAAGTAAAATTGTGGTAAGAAATAGGGTCAGGGAATTAAAATTAGTGTGAAGTAAGCAATGTAGTTCTTTCATTTCTGAAGTTTGCTCCTAAGATTGACATATGAAATGGAATTCTTCTCTTTGCCTTTGTCAAACAGTACTTGGCAATATTCCTCGTGTTGCTTTGGAGGCGTTTATATCTATTTGGGAGCATTCATCTGGAACTGCAGAGCAGCCCTCTCTCTGAGAATGGAAAAATAAAAAGCTTGATGACTAGCTTTTCTATAATATAGCTCAAGTCTGTTCAAAGTAGTTAGTAATATGGTGGTGGTTGCTTGAATTCTGTGTCTCACAGTATGAAAAACAATAATTATCCAATTTCATTTTGTTTTATTTCTTTTTCTTTGTTTATCTTTGACCAGAACAATTGTTTCCAGACTATATTCTGGAGCCTATTAAAAGTCTGTGAGATTGCTGCAGTTATGTAGTATGAACACCAAAATAAAACGTCTAGAGAGATCTCTAGAGCTCACAAAATGTTGCCAGTATCATTTGAACTATCATGAGATTTAAGACAAGAACATTAGTGTCATGAGATTTGGTGATTTTACAAAATTTTCAGCCTTTTAATAATAAAAAAGGCTCCCACAGACACTATCAGAAAAGTGGCATTTCCCCTGAAAGTACAGTACTCTGTCTCTACTTATTTTTAGTAGATTATTTTTTTTTGCATTTTCTGTCCCCCCCCCCCACCTCCCTTATGCATCTTGAATTTATATTAATTTAGCTACTTGGTAATGTTTGTTAATAAAAATTCACTAAATAAAAAAAATCGCTAAACTTAAAGATATTAAATCTTACAAAAACATTAACCATATAGCATAAACCAGCGGTCCCCAACCCGCAGTCCGTGGACCACCACCGGGCCGTGGCATGCCAGAAACTGGGCTGCACAAACAAGCAAAGCCCCATTTGCGGGATGCAGGCAGCACAGAAAACCACACCCCCTCCGATCCACAGAAAAACTTCTCTCCACAGAACCGGTCCCTGGTGCCCAAAAGGTTGGGGGCCACTGGCATAAATGGTCTTTGGAAAGCAACAAACCAACAGGCATTGGGCTACATTGAGGTGTTTTCAGGGTGAACCTGGATAGGATTCAATGTAGTTTTTAAAAATAATCCTTTTTGTCCACGCACGGTTTCTCCTGTCAGTTTTGATAAGCCAAGGCAGCATGTGTATGTGTGACTGTGTGAGTCATCGGCTTTTGTTATATTACACAGCAGAAGCGCTTCCGTACACCTGAGCTCTGCGATGAAGCAGCAAGTGATTATCAGGAAGTACCCATTCAGCAAGCATCCTTCATTTCTTCCGGGCCTGATAAATCCCAGCAGAGGGTGTGCATTTGCTGGAGCTGGATGAACACACTTTGCTTTCTCATAATGTGACGCTTTATGCCTCCTTCCCCTCCATGAACGCACGCGTATGTATCAGGATCTTTTTCAAGTTGCTCCAAGCATCTTCCCCATAAATACCCTGCCAGGAAGAGAGTGGCTATTACATCCTGTCTTCAAAGCGCTGTGTATGTGTGTGTGTGTGAAGAGACTGAAATAAACAGTATTTTACCTCTTCATCTCACAGCCCCGTAGCCGTCAAATGTTCCCAGACAGCCATTGTAGTAAAGCTATTTTCGGAAAGGAGGATCTTCACAAGCATCAATAATAACAAACTCCATATTTAGCCGGTAGGTTAAACAAATTGAATGTGGAAGGCAAGCCTGCACTGTATTTTAGAGTCAGTAATGAAATGTTAGATGCATCAGCTCAGCACATAGTCAAATATTTGAAGACAAGCATCATTGTGTCAGATTTGTACCTGTTTCTGCAAGGCATCTTTGGAACTGCAATTTTCAAAGAGAGACCCATTAATTCTTTTACAGAGTGTAGGTCATAAAGCTTGTCTTTACTTTCCATCTAAAGCATAGCCTGCAGTCCTAACTTCTTTTTATCCATTATACACATGAAAGTGTAATTGTAAACTCACTGGGGGAGCTAAAGTTCTGAAGGCTTGTCTTGCTGTCTACCCTGATATCTTTAATTGCTAGGCATGAATACCTGTTACAAGCAGACCTGCTTATATAATCTTCCCAGGAAGTTAGAACCTTGGCGGTCAGGATTCCATCTCCTAGGGTGGAGGGTGGAGGGGACATATATGCCTAAGTTCCTGCAGCAGATATGTGGGCCATACTTCAGCCATGGTTATAAATGATGGGAGAAGCTGCATGACTAAGTGATGCCACTTTGCTCCCTGGTAATGATGGTAAACGCATCATGCTTCTAGTAGGTAGTCAGAAGGTTTTAATATGAACAGCATTGACTTTATGAATGAATATAGGATGGGAACTAAAAGTCATCCTCTAGGAACTCAGGTAAGCACTGATCCATATTACCTGCATCAGTTGTGAAAGACATGCGGGGAAAAGAAGAGGCTAGATGAACTTTCCGTTTAGTATTGCTGGAGGTCTTTGGTCTCAATCAACTGCAACTCCAAAATCAAAGCACGCAATAGTGATGTGCTAATCAAATGACTTTGCAAGGATCTACTCCATGATTTCATGTAAAGGTAGTCCTCAATTTAACAACAGTTCATTTAGTGATCGAAGTTACAGCGGCACTGAAAAAAGTGACTTATGACTGTTTTTCACATGAGCATTGCAGCTTCTCTGTGGTCACGTGATCAAAATTTAGATGCTTGTCAACTGATTCATGTTTGTGACGATTGCACTATTTTGGAGTCATGTGATCACTTTTTATGACCTGAGAAGCAAAGTCAATGGGAAAGGCAGGTTCACTTAACAACCATGTTACTGACTTAACAACTGCAGTGATTCACTTAACAATTGTGGCAATAAAGGTCATAAAATGGAGCAAAATTCACTTAACAAATGTCTTGCTTAGCAACATAAATTTTGGGCTTAATTGTCAAGAACTACTTGTATAATCTTTTCTTAAAATTAGGTCAATGCAATAAACTACCTTTCATGCCAGATCCTCAATTCATGCCAGATCCTCAATCTATGATATTATTGTCTAAGTAGAGGGCTTAGTCTTTAGGAGCCATGGTGGCGCAGTGGTTAAAATGCAGTACTGCAGGCTACTTCTGTTGACTGACGACTGCCTGCAATTTGGCAGATTGAATCTCACCAGGCTCAAGGTTGACTCAGTCTTCCATCTTTCCAAGGTCAGTAAAATGAGGACCTAGATTTTTGGGAGCAATATGCTGGCTCTGTAAATCGCATAGAGTGGACTGTAAAAGCACTGTGAAGCGGTATTTAAGTCTAAGTGCTATTGCTAACTTGATTGAATATGTATCAGAAAAACTAGAGATCTACTTTAACATTTTATTTCATGAGGACACTTAGATAAATAACAATCATTTTTAAAATCAGAACAGGATAAAATTTTCAACATAGAATATTACCAGGGAACAAAGGAAATAAAATATGCTTTAGTTCAATGTCATTTTGTTTTCTCTCCCTCCCCCTTAGCCCCGGCATTAAATTTATTTGAAAGCTATGTTGATGTTAAGTAATGAAGCATATGAATATCAATATTCATAAAAATGGTTCAAATACTTTTTTTTAAAAATGGTTCTGTGTTTAAAATGTATGGATATTGTGATGAATATTACAAGTAAATAGGTTGAGGGCTTCATACAGGGAGATGAAAGATGATAGCAAGAAATAAGTGGTCCTTTCCTGAATTTGGTGAAGCTGGCTGTTGTGGTGGTGGTGGTGGTGTAGGACTCACACTTTGTGTAAGTCCTACACCATATAAATGTATCATTTTTGAATTATGAAGTCCTAGTATGGAAGGTATCCAGTAGGGTAAGGGTATCCATTTAAAGCTAGAATGTATGACATAAAATATAAGGGTTTTCCTTATTTTCTGAATTACATTTTTGGAGGTTAAAAAAAAATTCCAACTCTAAAAATATTTAACCAGTAAATTAAGAAAGTGAGATTCTGGTTGCCATATTGAAAATTTTAAACAAGTCAGAATTTTTTTCAGCATTAATTGTCTACACGTAGCTGAGTGAATAGCAGCATTTTTGGTTTTTAAAAAAATGTTTGACATTTGCTTGTTAAAGCACCAAATAACTGGCATAATTTCTCTTTTACATTTAAAGCTATTTTTGGTTAAACTTGAAAACTCATGAAACTACACAGTAAAACATTCACCAAGTACATAAAGCAGAAGCCAAGCTTTATTAGAAATTTCCACATTATAATATTTATAGCATAAAAACATAAGGATGATATTATCATGAAAGCAGCCATCAAAAAATGAATAGAAACCACTTTTTTAAAATTTTGCCATGCTGTGGATTATATTGACCTCTATTGAAATGCCAGTTTTGTAAGCAGAATTGAATTCCTATTTTAAAATCAATTTAATTTTCAGAAGTTTCAAGCAGTTGCCACTGTGAATTCAGAAGGCACTTTTAAAAGGTTTTCTTTTTTCCTTTCCCCTAACTCAGTAAACAAAATTAAAATGTATGAGTAACTTGTATAATGTTACCTGGGAACTATATTCTAAGTCATTTTTAAAAAACAACAACGAGCAAAAGGTCTTCCTTTAAAGCTTGCTATAAAATCAAATGAACATGGTAAATCTCATTTAATTTGTATGGATATGATGTGCCATCAGTGGATACCTTTAAAGTTTACTTTAACATCTTTTATATGAGATTATAAATTATATTAATGTTACTCTGTTTTACTCTTGAATTTGTAAACTCAAAGGTACAGACCATTTCTGCTTAAAGAAGCTGCATTTATTCCATTTACTTGTACTTCAGCCAGACACAAATTAGATTTTACATGTGGAATTTAATTTCAGTCATATAATTCTGCCCTACTCCTGTGCTTGTGCTTCTGAGACGTGCTTACTGCATATATGCTGCTGATGCTTCAGAATTATGGTTAGAGGGGGTATGCATCAGAACTTAAATTTGTTGTGCTGTTGAATTTGTGAAAAATAGTATGATTGCTTTTTAAAAATGTTTACAGCACAGCATTCTATATCAGGGGTTCCCCAGCCCCCGGTTCATGGACCGGCACCAGTCCACCGCATGCCAGAAACCGGACCGTAAAACAAGCGAAGCCCCACGGAGTGGAGGCAGCACATGAAACCACGCCCCCTCCAGTCCACCGAAAAAAACTCTTTCCACGAAACTGGTCCCTGATGCCCAAAAGGTTGGGGGCCACTGTTCTATATTAAAATAGTGAAGCCTTTTAATCCCCCTACTTTATTTGAGGATATTTTGGGGAATTTATTTATATTGTTAGTGACTTATTAGTTTGGTTTTGAGCATAATCTATCCATCCAGCTTTAGAGAGACCTATCTGCAGCTTTTGTTAGGTTAGATTAGCTTTTGGCTGTTGTGTTATATACTGAACATAAAATAATATGTATCTTTCTTTTTCTTTCAAAGCTTAAAGAAAATTCCCACAGAAAGACCTACATATCCTGAGCTAATGGTGAGTTTATCTTGTTGAATCCAAGTGTAACATAGATTTCACTCATGCTTTTGAATAAACATGAATGAGGAGGCAAGAAGAATGGTGCCATCCCGATATTTCTCTTCTCTGCCTTTACATAGTCAAAAGAAATGTCAGTTATAGAGTGGGTGCCTGTAGGACCATGTCATAGCTTGCACCTAGCTCTCTCTTGTTGTTTGCCCACATATATTCATCTGAATGCAGAACATCCAGGCGCAGTTTTGAAATCACTGAATGAGGAAGGAATGGAGGAGAGGAGGGAGGGAGGGAGGACTCCCCTTCAAATGCTAGAGTTGTTTGATCCAGTGTTTTATGAATTAGCATCAGGAATGGATGAATCAGTTGGTTTCTAATCGAAGTCATTTTTGCTTCTGCTTGTCTATAAATTGAAATATACAAATGCATATATGCTCACACACACTTACGTGCCCGCACGCACATGAAGACACACGCAGTCACATGGAAAACACGAGATCTGCTCTTTATTATTGCCAGAGTTTTCAATATGTATACTGAGATATCTAATAGGTTTTTTTAGTAGCTTATCAAGACTTTCTGATGACTTCATTATGGTTCAGTATTCTTTAAAAGAGAGATATGAGTTTGTATTTTAAAAAACAGACAAACAGCACAGCCTTTCTCTATTTTGCCAGTGAACCTGTTTGAGATGTTGCTGCATTAACTCCAGTGTTTCATTGGTCCTGGAAACCACAAAAAAAATACCTCTGAGGGCAGCAATAACAGTAGTCAGCAGCCAATTAGAGTGGAGGACTTCGCCTCTAATGAAATGAAGCATAGGAGGCAAAGTGAACAACACTGCCTGAACCAGCAGAAGTCAGGAAATGCTACTTTTGATGCAGAGCAGGAAACAGTGGGTGGAGGTTGTAATCTCAATAGGTTAAGGGACAGGAGAGAAGCAATTGTGTCTTTGTGCCCTCAAGAAACAATAGCCCCTACTTGCACTGGGGCAACCATTGCAGACTAAGCACTCAGTCACCATGCTGAAGAGTTTAAAAAAAAAGTCTGTGGGAAGCCTACAAACTGATCATGAGGGGAATAAGGTTCGGTCATTGCACTCAGGAAGTGTCTCCTTTGCCATTTAAGTCAGTTTGGTGTGATGCTTACGGCTCCAGACTAGAAAGTGAGAGACTGAGTTCAAATCCTGCCTTAGCCTATGGAAGCCAGCTGGGTGACTTTGGACCAGTCACTTTCTCTCAGCCCAACATAGGAGGAGGAAGGGGTATTGTATATGTTCGGTGCTTTGAGTTATTTGTAAAATAAAAAAGGCAGGATACAAACAAACAAATTAAAAATATGGATTTTTTTATTGGAAGCTTTTGTCACCCTCCACTCATCGCTTTCTTTTCTTTTTTTTTTTCTTTTTTAGCAACACCCCTTCTTTACCTTTCATGAATCCAAAGAAACAGATGTCGCTTCTTTTGTCAAACTCATCCTGGAAAACTGAAAAATGGACTTGTACATTATTTTACCCTTTGATGGACTGGTGGGATTAAGGAGGAGGGGGTCATGGTAGGACAGCCTTCATTACAGGAAAGCCAGAGGAGAACTTAACTGGTGGCCATTTTCCTTTTATTTTTTTGTAAAATCCTAATCTCCTTCCCTTGAAGGCTTTTTTAAAGGGTTCTTTGGTATTCATAGTGATATAGAATGAACTGATTAGTGAAATGATTTTTAATAAGATTGTCAACCATAAACAAAAAAATACACAAAACAACAAGTGATTTAAATGATGATATTTTAGGGCTCTCTAACCAACCTCTCGACTAGCCATACTTAATTTTCTGTCAAATCAGATTTCTTTTGTTTATGGTAATAGGTGCTACGGTAGTTATGAAGTTCGATATAGAGTTATATTTTGTCCTTACTATTATTTTAATATTTATGTTAAGCGCTTGATTTTTAATAGAATTCTTGTTTTTATTTTTATGTGAGACGGTGGACAATAATGACAGCTAAAACAGTGAAGTTACAGAAAAAAGTATTTATAGTGCTTTGTAGGAAAAGGAAGAGGAGAAGGCATGGTCCATTTATGTCATGGATGACTAATTTACATTGAAATAAGAGTTTGGTTTGTATGTTACACCAGCAATGTATGAGGAAGTCTACATCATTCCCTAGGATATATCTGAAGATTGTTTTGGCGAGAACATCAGCAGGATGCAAAAAGAAAAAAAAAGAAAGAAAATGATTTGTTGGATGAGATTATTATTCCAGTGGTTTGGTTTAAAAGTGACGTTTCTATAAACAATTATACCCTTTAAGATTAAGATTCTATCTCAGTATCAGGATCTGTGGGATTAACAGTGGGAGTGATATATTTAAAAGTTAGTGGAAAAATCAAAAGCAGCTTTAGACATTTGATTGTTGCTTAAATAATGATGTTTCTCTAGATCATGGCCAACCAAAGAAAAAGTCCATATTGGCTTAGTAGAAAGTTTTGTGCCTTTGAATGAAAAAAAAAAGGCTTCACAAAGGAAAGTGGGACTAAGGAGGCATAGAGATGTGGGTTTCACAAAAGGGGGGGGGAATCAAGAAACAAGCAAAGTTTTACTAGTTTTAGATTGTTCTGAGAACATTGAGCTTGCTTTGGACTCTCAGGTGTCCCATAGTGGTCTTCTTTCTCACCTACATGAATCTTTTTTTCCTTCCTGAAGAAGACCCACTTATATCTCTGGCGGGTCTATGACAATTTGCCGCAGCCAACTCGCCATGACCAACCTGCCACAGCCAACTCACCATGGCCAACTTGCTACGGCCATCTCGCCATAGGACAACTTGCTGCGGGACAAGAGTTACACCAGTATCAAAGAAATTGTGGAATAGAATACTTAAAGAAAGGATGCAAAAGGAGGGACAGAATGAAATGTGAATGGCAAAAATTAAAATATTTTTTATTTATTTTAAATAATTATAAATAGAATTGTTAAATTGTCCCACAGTGTGTTGTCTTGCAGTGAGTTGGCCGTAGCGAGTTCGCCCGCTGCAAGTTGACTGTGGTGAGTTGGCCCCAGTGAATTGGCCGCAGCAAGTTGGCTATGACAAGTTATCCCATTCCCATCTCTGGCACACGTTAGACTAGTCTCTGGAAACAAAAGACAGAACAGGAATTACTTAATAAGCATTATTTCCCTCATCTAACATGAGCAACAGCAAAAACACACTGGTAGGGCTAAAACTACTTGATTTTTCATTGAGAAGTAGTTGTCATAGATTTTGTTTTAACCTACAGAAATGGCAATTTGTTGGTCTTTCTTACTTCACGATACACTGTTTTTTATTAGGGTTGTTTCATAAATAAGACCGAGTCTTATCTGATGAAAATAACTGCAGTTCTCCCATCATTTCCACAGCAATGTTTTGTTCAAGAAGTATTTCTGTTTCTGCCTGACAATATTAATTCTCCTCAGTGGTTCAAGCAGTGATGTTTGTTCATTCCAAATGGAGGTTGTGGGTATAGTAGGAATGCATCCATCCCTGATTCCATTGATTCCAGTGTGCTGGCCAACACGTAGTTGACATCCTCCACATCTGGAGAGCCTCAAATTGGGGAAGATCGATATATTTGTTTTGATAAGGTGGCTTTTTGTCAAAGACATTTTGATCCTGCTTTCCAGCAGTCCATATTTTACATTGTAGCTGGTCTTTTTTTGCAGAAGTCCACTGGAAGTGATTTCAAAGATGTTTAATTGCAGATAAAACACTAAGATCCTTCCCATTCACTGTATTTTTTTCAAAGCAAAGAATGGTTTGTAACTCTGTCTGGTTACCTTTCCTGTCCCCCCTAACTGCTTCTTAGCTGCTGTGATTGATTGTCTTCAGCTGCAGCTAAAGCTCAGCCAGCCAGGGTTTAGAACTAGTTCCAGCATCTATTCTCACTTTGAAAAACATGTCATTTAAAACCCACTTTTGGGGTTTCCTATAAACAGATCTGACACTTGCCACAGAGATTGTTTTGATGCCTTTTTTCTTCTTTTTGGAATAGTGAAGCCCCATTGGATATTACATCCTCTTGACCTCAGGACACCTTTATCGGAGTGCTATGGTAACAGGCAGACTGGATTCAGGAGATCAAATTGGGCTTAATAGGCAATATTAATATTCCCATTGGTTTCCAATAGCCGGAGCATGCCAGTGATGTCTGCAGTTAACTGGAAAGAATAACACTGCACGCCTCATGCTTTGTTTTAGGAATTAGAATGTGGTGTTTGTGAGTTCTTTTGTCAGGTCTGTCCAAATACAGTTCATCTCTTGGCAGGTACACAAACCCTACCACATTTATAGAATAAAACGTGCCTAACATCTGTATTTTCTATTCCAGATTTAAAGCTTTGCTTGTCTTGTTATTTAAAAGTTCTCATATCATGTTAGTGAGCATAATTCCCCTCAAATGTTCACAGCCCTTGAAATGCAGTCCGATTTAACGTACATTTTCTAAAGGATGAGAGGTAAAAATGGAAAAGAAATAACTGATCAGATTGTCTCCTGAAAACAGGGTAAGAAATAATGGGCTTAAAAGAAGACATCACCCATTCACATGTATGTATGTGTGTATACACACAAACTCACACAGACTTGCACATGTACTTCCAGAGTGTTCTGAAATAGATCATCCTGCTTGAAGTTGTTAGAGAGACTTCATTTTTATAGGCTGTCATAAATAAATAAACTGACACAGATACCCATGATGTGTTTTATACAGAAAAATGAACCCTTCATCTGCTGATGTTTTCCAAGTCTTTCAATATTTGAAAATGTTTCTGGGTTCGGCAAGGCTCTATTAGTACAATTCATCTGTTCTAGTAAATGTTAACAGAGCAGGAATCCACGGCTGCTGTGACTGAGCTTTAATTTCAGCATTCTCAGCTGTCTTAGGTTTGTTAAAGTTACTTTGGAATAATTATGTTTGATGGTATGTGGATTTGGGGCACGACTATATGCAAACTGATTGCCTCCCCCCCCCCTCTCTTTC
>JANHFL010006582.1:0-12061 GCA_032468155.1 Oxyrhabdium leporinum | reverse complement strand
TTCTTCTTCTTCTTCTTCTTCTTCTTCTTCTTCTTCTTCTTCTTCTTCTTCTTCTTCTTCTTCTTCTTCTTCTGCCATATCCATCATCAGACATTGATAATCCTATTTTTATCAACAGTCACATGAAAAAGTGCTGTTGGGTTTTGTCCAACCCAGTCCAAGCCCTATCTGTGATGGCTTAAGGGAGATTAAGATAAAGCAGAGCTATCTCTGCAAACAGAATGGAGTTCTGTGCATAGACTTATCTTTGGTGTCTTTGGTGTTCTCTGAGCTTGGTGATTTTCTTGCAGACATGGCATTGCCAAACTAGATGATGATGATATCTAGCGTGATAATGAAATGCCTGCCAAGTTTAGAGAATACCAAGGACTGCAAACTTCAACTCTGCTCTGGTCAATATTCTCTTCTATCAAATTGATCTGCAGGTGCATATCATGACTGTTGAGGTTTTCACCGAACATAATAGACCTTAAAATGAGGGTGAGCTGAATCTACTTTGGATCCATCAGATTTAAAGATTCTTCATTTTCTCAGAGTGTCAGGATTACCTCCTCTATTCAAGCTTGGAAAAAGCATCATTAATTTTATTTCACTCTGAGAGGAAAGATAGCAATGTGACATATAAAGAAAAGCCCCATATCTTCTACCTGGGTTTCCTTCCATCCCTCTTTAGAATGGCACAAAATTTAGGTCTCTGAAGGAAAGTGTATTCTTACTTTTATGCAATGTCCTTTTTTGCTATTTTTTTCCTTCAGCTGTCAAATTAAAATTAGCTTGCCATTACTTCCCTCTAGCCACTAACAACAAGATTGAAAATATTTTTTTCTATAAAACAGTTTGAAAAAGAAACCACAGAACACTTTTGATCTTGGAAATCGGTCTTACTCCTTCAGGGTTAGTGTGGTTAAATTATTTCTCAATACTATCTGTTTTTTATAAGCTGTGTTTCCAACATGGCTTGTTCCAGGATTTTTTTCTCTCTCTCAGATGATTTACTATTAAAGGAAAGTTTAAAAAATATGTTTGTAAATAATAAATGCATACATCTGATTGCAAATTCCTTCCTAGGACTAAAGATGACAGCATGCAACTCCTTGAGGTGGATCTAAATGGAACCCTGGAGATTAGAGAAACACAGAAGGAAGATGCTGGTTTTTATACCTGCCTGGTGAAAAATTCTGTTGGGAAGCGTGCCATCACTGCCACTCTCACTGTCAGAGGTGATATAAATGTGAATATAAACAATAGTTAAAGATTCAGTTAATTTTACTGCATGCAATAAAAGGCCTACACTAGGTTGTAAGGGCAGGAATAAGAATTGCTTTTTGCCATTTACACATCTAATGTAGCAGATTAAGAGTTGGAAGGGACCTTGTAAGTCATCTAGCCCAACCCCCCACCCAAGCAGGAGATCCTATACCATTTCTGACAGTCTCTTCTTGAAAGCTTCCGGTGATGAAGTTCCCACAACTTTTTTTTAAAGTTTTTGTAAAGTTTTTTGTTTTTTTTTAAACATACATATCATTGCGTGAACAGTATGTTGGCTGGGTATTGTTAATTCCAATACAAAAATAAAATTTAATACAAATAGAGTTTGTGACAATTATCAAACTTACATAATCTAATATTATTATACATATCTCTATCAACACTTAATCCTTCATTCTATTTTTTTCCATCTTCATCTTAATAATAATAATAACATGTCTAATAATACCATTAGAAATCTAGTCTTAATCTCTTATCTTTATTTTGATATTGTATAAGAATACATATAATAATATTTTCCCCATTTCTAATTTTTAAAATCTATTCTTATCATTAGTGCTTCGAATTATCCATTTATTCAATATTTATTATATTGTTCTAATAATATCATTTTTAAACATACCTAGTAACATCCTTTTTCAAAATCCAGTCTTAACCTCTAATCCACTTGAACAATATTGTATAAAGATACATATAACAACATTCTCCCTATTTCTGATTTTTTTAAATCTATTCTAATTTTAATACAGCCAATCTTATTTTTAAAACAAAAACTTTGTCATCCATCATTTCTCACCCTCTTAGAATATTCCATTCTTCTCTTTTTAACTTGCTTTCCATACTCCTCCCTTGGAACTTTATCTATATCTTTTGTTTTTAACCCAACCCTTGTTTCCATCTCCACTATTTTCTGTTGCCACTCCACCCGAGTCTGCTTTCCATTTTTCTATTTTTCCCCCCAAAATATCATGCAATTTATTCAATTTTATTTTTCTTTCTCCTGTTACATATTCTCCCAACTTTATTTCATCCAACTTTATGGTCTCTTTTTTTCCTCTTTTTTCTATTTGTGGCGAAGTCTGTTCTGTCTTGTCTTCTAAACTCTCAATTGTTTCCCTTGTTTCCTGGATTTTTTTGTTTTGGTTCGTTGTTTCTTGTTGCATATTTTCAGTCTTTCCAATCATTTCATAGTGAAAGTCAATTATATCCTGTCGTAAGTCTTTTAGTAAGTCCTTTATCTTTCAAAAATCTCCTGTAATCATTTCATAGAGTCCTTGAAGTAACGGGATAATTTCTTCATAGCGTATCTCTGAATCTTCCTGCTGCGCCATCTTGCCTTGTTTTAAAGAGTCCAAATAGTATTCCACTATTCTGTTAGTAATCTGTCACAGCTACAGAATCTATTCTTTTTAACTTTCAACAGCCAACAGTTTACTTAATCTTAGTATTGTTCATCAAAATATACAGTAGTTATAATTTATAGTTCCACAATTAGTCAATAAGCTCCGTTTGTACCATCCAAGGGGTTTCCAAATTTGCTCTTTAAGTCTATTTTTTAAGTTGCTAATTAATTCCAATCTTTAAAGTTCATTCCATTAGATATTTTCCAGAGTTTTAAAGGTTATTCCTTTAAACATCACAAAATGAATAAGTATGGGACAGTAAATGACATAGCAAATCTCCAGGTGCTATTTTCTCTTATCAAAATTTTTCAAAGTTGTTATTCTAGTAGTATAACATGTTATGATCCATTCTTCCAGTAGATGGCGTTTTTAGCCAAAGATCAGCATTAAAAATCCACTTTAAAGCTATTTTGCCGATAATTGATTTCAAACTAGTTCAAACAGAATCTCCAGTGCAGTGTCTCATAAACCATCACATATCCAGCATTTCAAAATGCCTATTCAGGGTCGTACCAATAAGATTTACATTCAAATCTTTCTATATTTTACCACTATAGTTATTTCCTGTTTGGGTGTCCAATTGCTCTAAAATCATAAAGCACCACCAGAAAACATTCCAAAGAGCCCCTTTTGGGATTAATTTTCTTTTGGGGTCCACTCCTAAGCACAGTTAAAGAATCATCTCACCCAGCTCCGCTCACTGTCCACTCTCACCACTCCAGCACAATCTTGGTTCCTGTCGGCTGTCACAGCTGTGCGGCAGCCATTATAGCCGCCTCTTCTCTGTCATAGGTGTAGAGGGAAAACCCCGGGTCAAGCAGGAGAGCCGCCACTCGATGTGACCTGCAGGGTGCCCCTCCTTATCAGTCACCCCTACAGGGTGACTTTAGCCCCGTGGGAGGCCCTCTGGCAGAGAAGACTCAACGAGGGGATATGGAACCCCGTTCCCCTGTGTCGATCCCATGACATCAGCCCGGAAGTCCGGCCTGGAAATATCATGGGACTGGCCTGCAGTGCCTCTCGTGGCTAAAGCGGGCCACGTGCTGGCCCCCCGTGCCTCGTTTTCACCCTCCATGGCCTCCTGCAGCACTCTGCTGGCCGAAACCTGGGCTGAAAACGGGCTGGAAAATGGGCCAAAAACGGGCCGCAAAGGGCAGAAAATGGCTCATTTTTTGTCCACTTTTGGCTCCATTTTTCGGCCTGTTTTCAGCCAGCAGAGTGCTGCAGGAAGCCATGGAGGGTGAAAACGAGGCACAGGGGGCCACACACAGAACCCCTGTGCCCCATTTTGGCCGGCAGGGTGTTACAGGAGGCATCCGTCCCCCCCCCTCCGCCCCCCCTGCCACTGGCCCGCAGAGGAGAACTACAATGCTGATCTGGCCCTTGAAGAAATCCAGTTTGCGGCCATTGGAGCTGGCGGCAGATTCGGACAGTGAGGAGGTTGGGGAGGAACTTACACCAGTCCTGGAGTCTGGGGAAGGCTCTGATGAGTGCTCTGTGTCAGAGGCAGAGATGGGGCCAGGGCCGTCTGACAATTATCAGCTGCCTTCGGAGCTGGAGATCAGTGGGGCAGAAGAACAGCTGGAGTCTGTTCCCAATGTGTGCATGCGCAGAGCTGACAGGAGAAGGGAACAGTTAAGGAACAAGGGTCGACTCAGGAGTAAAGGCACAGGTGGACAGTGAATGGCCCCTCCCATAGGGAATAAAGAGGAGCAAAAGGAGAGTGGTGTTTTGCAGGAGACAATTAGTTCATTTATTTAGCGTGAAGATTTGTTCGTGACTCTCAGACTCCTGGCCAACTATTTTCATGTACAGCGTTGCACTTGGAAGCTATTGGCCTGGCAGCTCTCCAAGCCTGATAAGGTCTGTGGTTGTAATTCACCCTTGAAGACTGTTTGCCGGGACTTTGCTGGATGTGAATGATAGGAATTCACATTAGCCTAATAAAAAGGGGTTTTGTTGGGACAAGGAGTCTGCTTCGTGATTTTGTGAAGCCTAGGTCAGAACATATATACACATGCACTGATTATGACCCAAATGATTGGTTCAATTTCTCGAATGCAAAATATCCTTACGTTCTTCCAGTATGGGATGTGAAACAAGTCAGAATTAAACTGACTTGCTTCACATCCAAACTATGTCCAAAATATAGACTACAAGATTAGTCCAAAATATGTAAGATGCAGAATACAAGGCTATTCATGCTCATGAAGTTTTCCCAGATGCTACTGAAAGCCATGGAAAAGAAGCTACCAGGTTTCCAACAATCAGCTTATTTCATCAACAAACCACATGGAGGCAGCAAAAGATACATTTCCCCATTTCAGAAATGGGTTAAAGAGGCAAAGGGAATTATTTTAGAGCCTGATTCACAGGGAGATTTACTGGCAGAGAAAAAGAAAATCATTTGGAACTGGCTGGAAGTCAAACACTTGTCCTCTTGTTAAAAATAAGGAGAAATATGGAAAATAGTGACCCGATAGGTCTTCTTCCAATCTTCCCCAAGTTAGTCAAAGAACAGACACCAGCCTGTGCTCAGAAAAGAAAGTGGGGGAAATCAAAGGGTTTTTACCTGTTGTTTTGTTGTTAGACAATTGGGCATCTGCCCTTTTGTCCATGCTTTTATTTTCTAGCATTCATAATCATCCTCCCACCTGCAGTGCCCCAAAATGCAATACTGAAAAGTGAAGGAAGTCTTGGTGGGAAAGATTCACAAATATCAATTATCCCAAATGTTGGTTTATCATTACATTTATGTTTTTTTAGGAACTCTGGGTGGCTATTATCTTCCCTGTGATAACCCTATGATAGACCGGGTTAAGAAAGAGTATCACTAACCCAAGATCACCCAGTGAGATCCATAATCATGGGACTTGATTACAGGTCTTCCTGGTCCCAGACCAATTACTATGAGATTACTAATTACCAATTACTATGATCCTTCCTCAGCTTGATGCATTTAGGTGTGCTGGATTTCTATATGTATCATTCTGGACAATTAATTCCCATCTTTTTTCCAAGAGCCCAAGGTAACTTTAATGGGAATTTCATTTTTTTAGAAGAAAACATACGATGAACAGTTGCAGGAACTGGGCATGGCTAGTCTAGTGAAGAGAAGGACCGGAGAAGACATGATAACAGTATTCCAATATTTGAGGGGCTGCCACAGAGAGGAAGGGGTCAAGCTATTTTCCAAAGCACCTGGAGGCCAGACGAGGAATAATGAAGGGAAACTGGATCAGGAGAGATTCAACTTGGAAATAAGGAGAAAATTTCTGACAGTGAGAGCAATCAACCGATGGGAACAGCTTGCCTTTGGAAGTTGTGGGAGCTTCATCACTGGAAGCTTTCAAGGACAGACTGGACTGCCATCTGTCAGAAATGGTATAGGGCAGTGGATAGCTGCTACCGGTTCAGACCAGTTCGCCTATCCCGGTAGTTCTGACCACCGGCTGGGCCCGCCCACTTGCCCCGGTGCTATCCCATCCTATATATATATCTCACTCTCTGGCTTGCTCGCCCCGCCACGCAGCCCAGCTGATTTCCACGGCTCGCCTGCCCGCTGCAGCTGCCTGAGAAAGTGTGTTGGAAGCCGTGCGCATGAAATCACCTTGTGTTTGAAGCTGCGTGCAAGCCGTGAGCTCACATTTTTGGTTCTGCACTATATGAACCGGTTGTTAAATCATGTGAAGCCCACCTCTGGTGTAGGATCTCCTGCTTGGGCAGGGGGTTGGACTAGATGACCTACAAGGTCCCTTCCAACTCTGCTAATCTGTATCTAATTTGTATCAGAACCCCTGGTGATGTGGTTTGAGCTGAAAAGGAGCATCCAGTGAATTATTATGGCTGAGGATAGACTCCAAAATCCGAGTCCAATTCCTGAGCTGGTGTACTAGATTTTTTAATGTATTCTGATTGGATATAAAAAGAGTAAACTCTTCTTCAAGTCAAACTCAACTCTTGAGTTTGCAGCTGTAAGGAAATGGTTTGCCATTACTTTCTCGAGGATACTTTTGAACTTCCAGTCTAGCCTGGGATTTCCTGATGTCTCCCATCAGAGAAGTACCGAAGCAGAATCCTGCTTAGCTTCCAAGCTCAGCCAAGACAGTAGTTTCATACAAATCACCTGTAATTTGAATTTGCTCACTTTGGGATGCTAGAGAGTGAATCTAAAAAATTCTCTGTATAGGGCTGACTGTTGAAATACGCCCAGTGTGCAAACATAAGTCAGCCAAAGGATTTTTTTTCAAACAAGTTTTATAATATTTGATATGTATCATCGAGCTAAAATCTTTGGAAGAGGAAATATGAAATAATGATTTCTATTTTTCTTCAATTTTTTTAAGGCACACAGTTTTACTGGTAAAATCTTGAAAGCACAAACAGAAGCGGGGAAGTGCCTAAAAATTGGTAACTCCTGCTATGTGATTCAAGTTAATGTATGAACCTAGATTTCCCAAAAAGAAAGCATAATAACATGGAATAAAATTATTAATGAAATGAAGTGGATTAAAAATGAGTTAGTGGTTATTGTAATCTGGATATTAAACTTCAATTTGCCAAAATATTCTAATATTTTGCAAAGAAGAAATATTTACAGAATTCAGAATATATATATATTGAACCAGCTGGGAAGGGAAGGGCCTTTAACATACTCGGTAATAATTCTTAATATCTTAAATGAAATGAGGCACACTTCCATGACTAAAGAATAAGCTTTACTCCATGCCACCTTTATAAAATTCTATTCATTGGGTTGGTATAACAGTTCAGGGCTCTGTAACGCATATTCAGCATTTATAGAATGTTTGTTCCTGAATTTGGGTATCAAATATAATTAAAACAAAAACAGCAATCTCCGCAGATAATCCAAATTGCATCTACTTACTTTCTGATTTCTGCATTTTTACAGATCCTCTAAGTCTCAGGGATTTTTTAAAAATACTTATTTAATACAGAAAGACACCATTTGTAATGTCTCTTGCTTGGTTATTAAATGCATACATTGCCCACATTATCCATCTTCTGATCGGCATATCCTTCCCCTTCTGACATTTTGCCAGACACGGTTTATCCAGTTTACGTTTTTGCAGCCTTAAGGATTAGAAACTGTACTTAAACATTTATATTTGAAAAATCTTGATACTTATTTCCAGAATACCAAATTCTGCAGCTCAAGCCAAGTGCCGTCTTGAAATTACCTAATGCAATGGGTGTGCATAACCTCTCACTGTTCTTGCTATCAGCTGCCCATGCAATCCAATATTCCAAATGGCTATATAGAAGCAGCCAGTTTTTTTAAAATGGAAAAATGAATTCCACTATTTATTATTATATTGGTACAATCAAGTGCTTGAAAGCCTGTTGTGTTTTTGTTTCTGTTTTTTGAAATGCAAACTCTTTTACCAAATCCTTCAGGAGTAACTTCCTCTTAGAAACTTCAATGTCCAGTAAACAATTAAACTCTCTGATCATAATCTTGGTTTGGAGGTGTTGAAAAGTGACTCAAGAAAAGTGCATTTGGGAGGGTGAGGAAGCATGAACTCTCTCTCCAGAACAATCAAAACCAACATGAGCATGGAGAAAACCAATAACTCTGACCTTCTCCCCTGTTAGTCAACAAGGAGAAACTGTCAGACCCAAAAACATAACCTTCCTTTAGGTTGCAACATAGAAGATTTATTCATGCTTAAACACAAGAATCTGGTCAACTAAACTTCAACATAAAATTGGCACCAGATAAGGGACAATGGAATTCAGGAGGGGTTGGACTTGGATTATTTGTGATAACATAAGGATTCTAAGCTGATGACACATTTAACTCCTTCCTCCCAGCTCTACCTGTTCTTCTCCTACAAAAACTGTCTTATACTGAGACGTTAGTAGAAGGAGAACAGAAGGAATGGAAGACACCAGATACACTTGCTTAGAGGCTGCAGAACAGGAGGAGCAGGTTTCCAACTCCTGAGAAGAATCGCTTCTTGCATAATCAATATCTACAGTTTTGGCTTTCAGTGAATATTTAGACTTAAAGAAAATGGGGAGAAGTGGTCAACAAAACTAGTATGGCATGGATTACATTGGCACAAAAGAAACTGATGTGTAAATACTGCAGCACAGAAAGTCTCTGTTGATTAACAAACAGTAAGCTACCTTCACATCAACTCAAATTTAGTGTACTTGTGATCTGCTTTAAATAGGGAAACAATCACTACCTTGTAAATCCGAGATTTCTGTAGGCCATTGTATTGCAAGAATTTTTCTGTTGTTGTGATAGGAGATTAGTGAGTTTGGCTCCCTCTGAAAGATGGATAATGTAGGCAATATATGCATTTAATAGCCAAGGAAGAGACATTGGGAATAGTGTCTTTTTGAAAGAATATGCACAATGAAATACGCTGAGTAGTTTTTCCATTGTCCACGATAATTCAAACTGGCACGAAGGAATTTGTAAAGCAAACATAGGCTGTCTGCTCCCAGCAAACTCACAAGGCCTGGTAGGTGGCAAATCAACAAACTTCAGGATGGCAAAAAAACCAAAGACACCAATCTTGTCAGCTCGTGCGCTTTGACTTATTAGAAATAACTTAACTTAAAAGAAGTGAAGTTATGGAAAAGAAGACTGGGAAAAAAAAGGCTTGTAATTGATACCCACCTCGCCGCATTGGAATTATCTGGATGTGATCTTGCCAACTAAATAATTACCAGCGTCTCTCCAGCAAGAAAACAGAACAAGCTTGTGTAACTTGGTATCCCCAGAGGAAGGATTAAAGTTTAAAACATGGGAAAGGAGAAGTCCGGCTGAAATAGCAGGCTTCAGTCATCGTGAAGGCTGGGAAAATATTTGGAGCTAGTTTCAAACAGAGATGCCATAGATGGTAAAAGAGTTGCCACAGCACTGAGTTCTACAAAGCAGCTAAGATGGTTGGGAAGTAGCCCTCAAAAGCTTTCCAGCCTTCCAGCTGACAGCTTAGATATTACCCGAATAAACAGTTTGCAGATTTCCTTGATCAGGGCTTTAGGTATGACACAAACCATGGCTAGAAGTTGGGATTTTAAGCTGGCTGATTGACTTCCCTGGAGACCCTGGGAATTGCCCCTTTCCTCCCCACCCCGGTCTTCTTAGACGGCGCCGGAATGGGACTGTTTGGCTCCTACCATTGGCCGCGCCTGCTTCTCCGCCCATGGTCCACCGGCTTTTCTCCTCGGCTGGCCCGCCCCCAGCCTTTCGTCCTGGCCAATTGGCCTTGGCCCCTCCGTCCCAGGCCCTTCGGCATGGCCCGTTCGCCGAAATACAGTTCGCCTCGGGCTTTTGGGCGCACGGGACAGTTCGCCGCCAGCAAATCGGCTGACTGCCAATGCTGGCAGCCAGGAGCCACGGCGCGATCGATGCAGGGGCTGTGGGACTTTGGGGGAGATGCTGCAGCCAAACAGCCTCAGCTGCTTGCTAGGAGAAGGAAGGGGAGGGGGTGGACGCTCCCCTGTACCTGATCGTGCCTCCCTGACACCAAACGGGAAGGGAAGAGCGGAGGTGGTGGTGGGGGGGGCGTAAATAACCTGGCTTCATCGAAAGGAGTTTTTGTTTCGGGTGGGTATCCTAGCCTTAGAAGGAGAGAGGGAAAGAGGGAAGAGAGAGAGAGAGAGAGAGAGAGAGCGAGCGAACGAGAGAGAGAAGGAAGGAAGGAAGGAAGGAAGGGAAGCAAAAGTGAATGAGATATGGATGGACGGATGAATAGAGGGAGGGAGAGAAAAAGGAAGGTCCACAAACCCTGGCACTAGACACAGCTTCAGAGGACGCTTTGAAACAGCACAGCAATTCAGTGCTGGTAAGGACCCCAGAGGTCATCTAGTCCAACCCCCTGCTCCAGCAGGAGACCTTATATCATCTGGGTTATTTTGGTGCCTCTAACAGAGAGGAACATTGCCAGAAAAGGAATTTACTAGGACAAGGCTCCCATGCAGAGAAAGTAAGAGATAGCCCTCAACTTACAACTATAATTGAACCCAAAATTTTGGTTGCTAAGCAGCAGCGTTGTTAAAGTGAGTTTTGACGCATTTTAACTCAATCAATCTCCAACAGTGGACATCAATCACTGTGGACCAAATTGAGAATTTGAGAGCAAAGATGATTGACACACTCATAAGTGAAGGGTAATGGTACCACTTGACTTACTGTATGTCCACCATTGAGCCTCACATCTCCATTGCTAAGTGAGACAGCTATTCAGTGAACTTTCACCCATTTTCCGACCATTCTTGCCACCATTGTTAAGCAAATAGTTGCAGCTCTTCAGTCACATGGTTGTTAAGTCAATCTGGCTTCCCCATGGACTTCGTTGGTCAGGTCACAAAGGTGAATCGCGTGACTCTGGGACTCAAACCATCATAAGTATGAGTCAGTTGCCAAGTGTCCAAATTTGGATCACCTGACTATGGAGATGCTGCAACGGTCATCAAGTGTGAAAAGCAGTCATAAGTCCCTTTTTCCAGTGCCTTTGTAACTTAAATGGTCACTAAGCCAGTCACACAGTCGCTAAGTGAATCTGGCTTCCCCGAATCCCCGTTGCTAAGAGAGACAGCTGCTCAGTGAGCTTTCACCCATTTTACGATCATTCTTGCCATCACTGTTAAGTAGATCGTTGTTTAAGTCAGTCAGATGATGGTTAGGTCACTCTCCCCGTGACTTTGCTTGTCAGACAGTCGCAAAAGGGAGATCATGTGACCGCAGGACTCTGCGACAGTCATAAATGTGAATCAGTTGCTACGCATCCGACTGTAAGTCATGTGACCATTGGGATACTGCAATGGCCTTAAGTGTGAAAAATGGTCATCAGTGGCATTGTAAATTTGAACGGTCGCTAAATGAATTGTCCTAAGTTGAGGACTACCTGTACTGTTTTCCAATTGGACAACAATCCTTGACTTATGACCGTCACGGCCAGCCTTTACTGATGTTGTATTTCCTTACCTAAAATAGCACGGTGTGTGTGTGAAGAAGAGCAGCAGACCAACTGCAGGATCAGGTGTGGGGTGGGGGTGGGGAGCAGAATATTAGTTTATTTGATTATTTTCTTCATCTGAAAAGGGGGAAAGTTTTATTTCCCCACCCTCAAAGTTCTCATTTTCTCTGTATTTCTTGATGTCAAGATATGCAAATTAGGGTTCCTACAGAAGACTTTGAGTTACATGGATTGATGGAAGCTGTTTGAAGATCGAAAGGAAAATCCTTTGTAGCACCTTTATTATTTGGGGGGGGGGCACCCAGCACCCAGAGATCCCTGCTGCCAGACACCAAAGCCATGCCCCCAGCTATCCCTTCCTTCCTTCCTTCCTTCCTTCCTTCCTTCCTTCCTTCCTTCCTTCCTTCCTTCCTTCCTCCCTCCCTCCCT
>JANHFL010006580.1:14645-25156 GCA_032468155.1 Oxyrhabdium leporinum | reverse complement strand
CCTCCCTCCACCCCCCCACCCCCCACATGACAAGGTGTTTAAGCTTTGTGCAAACTCCAACAGTTGTGTCAATAAAATCGCCACACTCCTGTTGAAACGTCTCTTGAAAACATTTCTCCTCGGCAGCTGCCAGCGAGTCAGTATGCGTTCTCAAGGAAAGGGAGGCTCAACACACTGTATCTTTTCCTGACATGCTTGACCTTGGATCTCATCCAGGCTCTCTTGGCAGGCGGTCAACTCAGTCAACAGCTGTTCTCGTGCTCCGCATGGGCTGGGCTATCTTGCATTTGGTGTGGTTGAATCACCACTCCCCTCTGGTTTTCATTGTTCAACTGTTGCGAGTTTGCTTTGCAACTGCCTTAGTTCAAACGCCTTCACTGATAGCAACATTGTCATGTGAAGAGTCATAAGCCACCCTTTCACCTGCCTTAATTATCTTTCAAGTGCGGTGGAGTGTTCAGCCCCACAACTCTATCTGCAGACTGAAATGTCACGTCCCAAATATAAGCTTACTAGATAACGTTAGTCCCAATCCTGTCCATGTGACTTGTAGGGTTATTTTCTTCTGCTGTTGAGGGTACTTTGGCTCCTAAACATTCCCAGATATTTGTGTGAGTTCTGAAATAAATTAGCCTTCCATGACTTGATGTTTCCCAAATGTTTGGGATACTACTTTTAGAAGTAGGAATTTTAGACCTATAGTCTAGCACCCCATCAGGCTGGAGAACATTGTTAAGTCTTCCACAGAAGTCACTTGGAAATCATATTCCCTGTCGACTTTTTCTGTGGAGTCAGGCTAAGGCAAAGATATTGCTCCAACAAATCCTAAAATTAATTATAGATCAAAACCCTTAATTTCACTTCATTCTTCTTGACCAGTTCAGTAATGTTTAACTGTTCACTATCTCAAAAGTCATGGCAAATAAAGGTAAGATGTAATTAAAATTACAGATTTTTAGAACATTCATATGCACCTTAGAAAATATATTTGACGAGACACAGCAAATACTAAGACCAAAATAGCGCTTAAAACTACTTGAGGAATGCTTTTTCCATATCTCTGATAAGTGAAAAAATGTGATTATACGCCACCAATAAAACAGAAATTTCTCAACGTTACAATTATACCTGTTACTTAATTTTGAAATTGATTGTCTGTGTAGGAAAATAAATTGTGACAGTGAAAGGTTCAGATACCCATCAAATATTTCCAAAAGTATTTCTGTTTAAAAAATTTTTAACATTAGTATATTGTACAATACAGTGGATTGGATTTTCCCCTGATCTTAAATAGAGGTGAATCTTCGTTGGTTTCTTTCTGCTCTTTCAAAAGGCTAAAGGTGAACCTTCCCAATTTTATATTTGTGCATTAATTTTCATTGACCCAAGTTTAGAGCATTGCAGTCTTGTAGCTAAAATGCTTAACTTGGGCCAGGAAAAGCTCTTCGGGGGCTCTTGGTGGGAAGGGGGCTCTATGTCACGCAGAGGCATGTTGGATTATTTTTTGAATCACCGGTTTGGGGCTTACTCAGAATCTTGTGCTAATGAAGACTCTTGATTTGTTTTCTCTGGTAATATGCAGCTGTTTTGTTTTGTAACTTCCTAACTTTGCCTTTTGATTTTGCCTTGGAGGCATATTCCTGAGGACTGGTATAAACATGATTGAAACTTCAAGCGTCGAGCAGCTTGCAGGCTGACGCTTCTGCTGTCCGGCCAGTAACCTGTACTCAGTCCTGTTTTCTCTTCTCTAAGCAAGCTTGTGTTTATAGAAAACTGAATGAAGGGATGGGCCTGCCTGGTTTATGAACTGGGTGAGGTTTATAAATCAGCCTCAATAAGGGGCAGCTCCCATCCTGGTCTTCAAAAAGTCAAAGAGGCAGCTAGCCAAGTGAGAAGCTTGTCTGAGGTGGTAATCAGAGTTCTGGTCTTCTTGCAGCCCCCAGTAGATGGATATTGACATGGACTACGAACGACCAAATGTTGAAACCATCAAATGTGTGGTTGTTGGGGATAACGCAGTAGGCAAAACCCGCCTGATCTGTGCAAGAGCCTGCAACACCACCCTGAACCAGTACCAGCTGCTGGCAACCCACGTCCCAACAGTCTGGGCCATTGATCAGTATAGGGTCTGCCAAGAGGTAGGTATGGCTTTGGCATGGAAATGTGTTTAATTCTGAGCCCCTGTCTAGAAGGGATGATGGGAAAGTGGGCTAGATGGAAGGAATTCCAGAGAGAGGAGTACAGTAGATCAGAGCAGGCCAGAGGAGGGCTCTTCCACTATACTTAGAGAATATATGTGGAAATACTTCAAGTATTTTCCTGCTGCCTTTGCATGCTTATGTCATTGCTACTTGGTGGAAGGTGCATCGTATCCTTGCATACCTGCGCTTCTGAAGATTCAGATCTTCTGGCCAACGTATCCTCCCTTTTCCATCTTTTTAGCTGCCCACTTTTGCAGTTAACTGTCCAAAGAAATTCCCCCCAAATTGTTGCAAAAATAGCTAGTAAAGAAGGCATTCCAGCTCGTGTGATCTAAAAATGTATAGGGTTGCATTTTCTGTGCAACTGTTACAGTGCAGCAATTCTACCCCAGCTGATTTTCGTAACTATTGGTCTTCTTCATAAACTCCATGCTGGGTCTTAAATCTGCCAGCCGTCCATTCGACTGTTTGCGACCGCATATTATCTTCATGCCAGACTTTAATGATGCATTTTTCTCTTGTGTCCCACCAGAATATATTAAAACGTGGCATAAGTATTGCTCATTTCACTAATCATTTGTTGCACTGATTTCATCGGAGGTTTAGTTAGATTGTTTAGTAGGCTTAAATCTTTTGTTAAGAAATTGTAGCCCCAGATTAAAGCATGACTGCTGCTGACCACAGTTTAGATTGCATCTGAAAGCCAAGGTTTAATTTTGCATGTCTGCTTCCTCTAAGCTTTATAAATTCTTCTGCATAGCACAGTAACCTCAGGAAGGCTGATGGCCAAGCATTCAGGTGTTATACCAAACTATAATTAGCACAATATTTATTTCAAATCATACTTGCTGGGTTTTGGCAGCTGATCACAAATAATGATTTATTGCTTTGGGCTCCTGTCCGATCAAAATTTGGTGGGTTCTCTGAATAGAACATCTTATGGTCTCCAACCAGAAGTTGGCATCTTCTTACTGCAACCCAGAAGTTAGTATCTTCTATCATCCCTGACTATAACTTTGCTGGCCTCAAATTTTTGGGAATTAGGTCCACCTCCCACTCGCCACCGCACCCCAGAGCTCTGATTGCTTTCACCGCAAACCTTTATCTTACAGATGCCTCTCTCTGTTCCAGGTTCTTGAAAGGTCCCGTGATGTAGTTGACGAAGTGAGTGTTTCTCTCAGGCTCTGGGACACATTTGGAGACCACCACAAAGACCGACGTTTTGCTTATGGAAGGTCAGTCTAAGTTAGATGTTCCCTTTTGTGGCAAGCAAGCTAATAGGAGTATAATTACATCGTTAATGGGTTAACATTTGGAGTAATGAATCTGAACAAAATACTATATATTTCATAGATCATCTACAAACAAGGTGAAGAAGAAACAGCACTATTAAATGAATAATTAAATTAACTATCACATAATTAAATTAATGACTACATTTGCTATTTTTATTTGCTCGGCTGATCATAAAGAAGAATTACTGTTGAATTGGGAGAGTTTTGAAGACTGCAATCTTCAAAATTTTTCAAGATTACAGAGGGTGAAACTTTGCCTATCGTTTTCAGAAAAGTGGGATCAGACTAATGAGGAAGGTCCAGCTCTGTTATTAACTAAATTCCATGTTGGTACAAGTGGAGAATATTTGGTCATCCTAAATGCATTAGACGATGCAGTCGTTTTAGGACCAGAAGTCAATGCTGGCTTAAAATTCCTGCAAGCCATTTGAGATTTATTGAAACAGATTCAGACTTTCTGTTTTGGTTCCTTTTTAATTTAAAAGTTACCAAAAAGAACAGATTTCGTGGATGAGTATGAAACACCTTTATGTCATAATTGCATGCATGTCAAATACATTAACATCAATCCTGGCAACAGAAACTGAGATCCAGAAATTCTTTTTGCACAGGAATCAAAAGTGATTTGTTATATGTCACAGAAGAGGATGAAGCACAAAGGCTGATCAGATTGGCATGATAGGCCTTTGTGTCCAAGCAGATGTTCCAGCTGCTGAAGCTTCATTGACATTAATACTTTTGGTTTAATATTGATTACATTGTTCTAGATGGTGCTATAATCTGCAGAAGGTTAAACAGGCTCCCCCACCTCGGTGCCATTGGACTTCAGCTCCCATAATTCCCAAGCAATAGGGCTAATTGCTGTGCCAATGTGAAGTTGAAGTCTGACAGGTCTATTCAGCGTCAGGTAGAGAATCACGTAGGAGGGGAAATTGGGAACATTTGTGGATTTCCTTCCAGAAGCAACCCAAATCCATTGAGCTCGGAGTGTAGAGTCCCTCCCTCATCAGTAACACATTTCCAGCTTCATATTTCCAAGAGTTGTTTTGGGAGAAACCCCAAAATGAGATGCCTGTGCAAGGAATTCTCCGGAGTGATGCCAGAGTCCTTGAGAATCCTACAACCAGGGCAGAACACGAAGGGGGGGGAAACTTCTTGGTGCAGGGAGATGTGGCCTCCAGCTGCTTCCAGCTGATCACTTGGTGTCTCCTGGGGAGCATGAAGAGTAGCCGAGGTCATACAAGACACAAAGGATTTTGGTGGAACACACAGGCTCAGGAATGTTGACCATTGGCTTTCTCTTGCTGATTTCATAGTACCTTCTGGAGAACAAGTCATTTAACAGCCAGGTTTAAAGGCCTTCCCAGCCTTGGTTAACAAATATAGTTAAATATTTAAGCAAGATTTAAATGCCTTTCCTAAAGGTTGCAAAAGAAATGGCAGGGGCATTGCCCCTTTGCCAAATATCTTCATGCTTAAAATTCAGCGCTTATTGATTTGGCAGGTTTATTTGAATCCTTGCTTCTCCTCCTGGAGGTGCCTTCTGCTACACAACCAAACATGTTGTCGCTAAGCAGTTGGGTTGAGATATGAGGACAGAGCCAGGAGCGTCCCAGCATTTGCTGAAACAAAGCGGTTGGGAGAGGACTTATTTCCATCTCCCTGTGATGTCTCTGCAGGAGATCTTTGGGGATAATTACTTGAGTAGAACTGCTGTACTCTTCAACTCTCATCTTATTGAAATCTGGATTTGGTGCCAGAAGAATTGACTCAAAGCGACTTCATGCTACAAACCAGCAAAGCACCTGTCAGTCTTGGGAGAGGTGCACTTATAAAAAGCAGCCTCTCCTCTATCTTTCCAGCACCTTGTCTCCTTGCAGGCACCACCATTAGGGCACCATTGTCCACTGGCCAACCCACTACTTTTCTTCCAAGCAAGCTTCGACCTGTCCTCCCTTTAGCTCCTGCCAATCTCTCTCTCTCTCCCTCTCACACACCTCTGTTCCTCCTCTGGAAGGCCATTGCTGGCCAAAAGCACAAAGGCCATTGCCAAAAAGACCCCTCCATCCATTTCACTTTGGAACCATGCACAGAGAACACAGAGAACACAGCATCCCACTTTTTCTGTAGGTGGACAAGTACCTCAAACATACCTCTTTCTGGTTGGACTTCCCACAGCTGCCATTTTTGGATCCTGCATGCTTCAAGCCAGAGGTAGATGGTGACTAGCAAGAATGTCCTCCTAGGGCCTTGATAGCAAACCTAAGGCATGCATGCCAGAAGTGGCATGAAGAATCATCTCTCCAGGCATGCCAGCCATTGCCCGTTGCTCTTCTGGTTTTCGGTGCTCACCCCCCCCCCACCCCGTGAGTGTGCTCCTGTTTCGGCACTCGGTGCCAAAAAGGTTTGCCAACACTGTCCTAGGGTGTGGTTGATGACCCATCCAAAGTCAGATACAATGCTCCTGGGCTCAGATTTCAGGGGACAATGAGGACACTATTGTGTGGTGGATTTGGAGGACAAAATCAGCAAACATTTCAAAACAAAGCCAAGCCATTGGTTGTCCCAGCAATTTGTGCATTGAGAGGAGGACCAAATCACATTCTTTTCCCAATTCCCTTTACTCAGTTCAGGAAGGGAGGGAGGGAAGGAGGGAGTCTAAATACATATTTCTAATGCACAAAGAAGGAAAATGCTGCTTTGTAAATACTCATCTCCATAAAGACACCTGAAAAGAGAGAGACACAATTGACTGCAGTTTCTGGCTGGGGCATACAATTTAATTGCCTGAGTCACATTTTGGGTTGGAAGGGGGGGTAAGATTTATTAATTTTTTTCCCCTTGTGAACCCTGAACCTCAAAGGGATCCTTGGTGTGCTCGATTTTCCTCCAGAAATTGTCTAGAATCATTATTCACAGATTCCCCTTGGTTTATCTCAGGACCTCTTTGATGCTTGCAGGCATTAACTGGTTGGCCCAACTTCTCCTTGCAAATTAGTCTTTGAGCCACTGCCAGGCAAGGGGGGAGCTGATCTACTTGCTGCAGCGTTGAGCTTATTCTGCCCCAGTTTACCTCAATATGCCATTTGGGAGTCGGGAAAGAGGGGTCTTTGGTCATTGTGGAGGAACATAGAATTGTGACAATATTTATGCACTTCAGCATCACGATCCTGGTGTACTTCTAAATAAACCAAGTCTTAATTATTCCCTCCTTCCACCCCTTTTTGAGCAAAGCGGTTGAAATATAAAGTTTATTTAAAACAAATACTGTTTTCTTTTGCAGATCTGACGTTGTGGTGTTGTGCTTCTCCATTGCTAATCCTAACTCCCTGAATCATGTGAAGACAATGTGGTGTCAGGAGATCAAGCACTTTTGTCCTCGCACTCCTGTGATTCTGGTGGGCTGCCAACTGGATCTTCGCTATGCTGATCTGGAAGCTGTCAATCGAGCCAGGAGGCCGTTGGCAAGGTAGAGTTGAATGCAGATAAATCTTTGCTCCCCCGTGGCAAGGCAATGCTGGACATTTGCAGAAAAGGCAACATTTTGATTCCTAAGGAAACATTTGAAATGGCCTTGCGTGTCCAATTTCTTTAGTTTATAATGCAATACATAAAGATAAAAACAAAATGAATACCAAGTGAATTAACAAGTCCATACCTTGAGAAGGGGTCCCTCAGATGAGCAGGAAGTCTTCTCAGATGTTGAGGACTTTGGGCATCAACACGTGTGGTCTTCATGGTGCATCCAGAAAGGGAAAGCATGAAGGCCAAAGGATCCCAAGAATGCATCCCTTGATAGGTGGGGTCCTCTAGTGCTCTTCAGTGAATCTGACCGGACTCTGACCTCTTCTTTTTTCATTTTGTTTGCAGGCCTATCAAGAGGGGAGACATCCTGCCACCAGAAAGAGGCAGAGAAGTTGCTAAAGAGCTTGGGATACCCTATTATGAAACCAGTGTCTTCGATCAGTTTGGCATCAAGGATGTGTTTGATAATGCAATTCGAGCAGCCCTGATTTCCAGGAGACATTTGCAGTTCTGGAAATCCCATTTGAAGAAAGTCCAGAAACCTTTGCTCCAAGCTCCATTTCTACCTCCAAGGGCTCCTCTCCCTGTTATAAAGATCCCAGAGTGTCCCATCCTCAAGATTAATGATGTGGGATACTTACTGGACAATCCCTTGTGTGCCGACGTGCTCTTTATTCTTCAGGAACAGACTCAAATTTTTGCTCACAAGATCTACTTAGCTACCTCTTCATCCAAGTTCTATGACCTTTTCTCAATGGAATGTGAAGAAACGCCAGACTTGACTGAAACTTTTTGTAGTGAAGGTAGTCCTCTCCCAACCAGAACCTGTAGCCTTGAAGCAGTTGACCAGGGAGCGGAAGGGGCAGCTGCACCGTCTTCTGCTTCGACTGAGGGCCTCCAGGTAGAATCTGAATCAGGAGAAGCCACCTGCCCAAAACAAGGTCCAACGCTCTGGGGCAAAGGTTTCATTAGCCTACATCAAGAGATGCAGATTAATCCTGTTTCAAAGAGGGTCTGCGCAGTGACGGTTGTCAAGATGGAGGCCTCCATCCAACCAAGACCTTTTAAAACCGTCCTGCAGTTTTTATACACCGGGCAGCTGGATGAAAACGAAAGGGACCTCACCCGGGTAGCTCAGATTGCTGAGATCCTGGAAGTGTTTGACTTGCGGATGATGGTAGAAAACATTACCAACAAAGAAGCCTTCATGAACCAGGAAATTACAAAGGCTTTCCATGTCCGGAAGGCTAACAGAATAAAAGAATGCCTCTGTAAGGAGACATTTTCTGGTGAGTCTACATGGAAATATCCCTCTATCTTGCATTTGTTCCAATGCTAATAAGGACATCTGGGATGGTTGTGTTGCAAACCAAGATCCAATTGGGACATTCTGAAAGGTCCAGGAAGGGAAGCTTTGTGCCCACAGCCAAAAATTGTGCCCTACGACAGGTAATTCTGTATTCCTTGATGCTAACATAATACATCTTTACACAGAAAGGCAAATCTGCCCCTCCGCCCAGTCATTTTTGAAACCAGCAGGTGCTTTTGAAAGAGAGATCCAAGTGTGGGTCTCCCCTTCTGCTCAGAAGACAGCCTGACCCAGTTTGAGTGTTGGGAAAAAGTCAGAATTCACAGGGAGACGGGCAGAAACAGAAGGCTTCTACCTGCTTTCCTTCCTTGCTGGCCCTGTTGGCCCAGGAGGTGTGGGTGCCTTTGACAGCTAGCTCCCCAAGGCATCTTGGGGGGATCGTGCTCGGGGTCCTGGAGAATTTTAACTCCTTTGGTGATAACCAAAGGAACCTTGGGTTTCTTTTTTCTTTTCTTTTCTTTTCTTTTCTTCCCTTCCCTTCCCTTCCCTTCCCTTTTCTTTTCTTCTTTTCTTTTCTTTTCTTTTCTTTTCTTTTCTTTTCTTTTCTTTTCTTCTCTTCTCTTCCCTTCCCTTTTCTTTTCTTTTCTTCCTGTCCGGTTCCTTCTTCTCTTCCTTCATCTTCATCCAGTTTTGCTTCCCCTTTCTCTTTTTTTCTTCCACCAACCGCATTAGAATTCTAGCTTTTTGGGGGGGTGGGGGAGGGGATGCAAGCCTCCTCCTCCAACCATTTACATGGGCTGCTTTGTTTGCAAGGACACCAGTGTAACTCTCTAGCCCTTAGCTTTCAGTATATGGGAAATGACGTTTTTGTCAAGTACAATTATGGTCCATCTGACTCAAGAGGGTCTCTGCCTGGCAGTAATTCTTCAGACAGGAGACCTTCTCGGGCCTTCTGGACTAGATCTGAGTCTCTCTGCTGTGACACAGCTGCTCTACTGATGAGCTGTCTTTCTCTTCAACTAATTCTGTGACTTGGAGCTGTTTCAGTGGAGTACACTATATGAGTGTAAATTGGAAGATAATTAAAAGACAGGTATTTTGGGCTACAGAAGCTGGGTTATTAAAGTTCCACCAGGAGGCAGCCAAATAATATGGAAAGTATAAGGTATGTCTGCCATCTAGTGGCCATATGTAGTTTTGCAACTAAGGTTAAGAAACTCTGTTAGAACCCGCAGTTGGGGGACTTGGACTGTGACTGGGGAGACTAGGATCAAGTCCCCTGGGTGATTTTGGGCAGGCCACCCCCCACTCAACCTACTTCATCTACTTCATCTAAGCCACCTCAAGACAGAATATAAGTATTATTATTAGCAATACTACTACTAATGTGTTGTCGCATTTACATGACCTATGAAACTGATAAATTTGACCCATTTTAATTTTTGCCAATGAAACTCTTGATAACCTCAGCAAGCAGGAACCCCTGGTGTGGTTTCTGTGATGGAGGCTCAGAGTTTAATTGCTCTGTTGCTCATTTAAACATGAATGTTTGTCCTTCTGGGTGTCCTCAGCGAAGGACCTTCTTTGCAGAAATTCTGTGAAATAGCCGGTCATGTGTGCTGTCTTCCATGTTCTTTCTGATTCTCACATTTGGCTGCAGCCAGCAGCCACAGGTTGTTATTGTGTTATTGTTAGTGTGTTTCTTTGATCCCTTAACAGATGTGACATTTGTGTTAGAAGATGGAAAGATAAATGCTCATAAACCACTTCTAATCTGTAGCTGTGAATGGATGTCTGCAATGTTTGGAGGATCCTTTGTGGAAAGCTCAAACAGCGAGGTATTTGTCCTCTTTGGCCTGTACCCTAAAAGCTTTGCTCTGGAAAAGGAACTTGCCTTGGGTTGCAAGGACTCAAAGGGTGTGGGAATCCCTTGGCGATGTCTCTTTGGGGAGTCCTCTTCTCCAGTCTGTCTTCTGCGCTAGTTCTCAGAAGATACCTGTCTCCTGACTGTCGGGAGTTGGTGGGATGGGGAGGTTGGAGGTGGAGAAGCTGGTCAGATCTCAGTCCCATGAGCGAAAAAGCTTTTAAAGTAAAGTAATTTATATTGTACTGTTTTTAAATAGCTGCTGTGAACCGCCCCGAGTCTTCGGAATGGGGCGGTATATAAATTAAACTAATAAT
>JANHFL010006579.1:303010-322530 GCA_032468155.1 Oxyrhabdium leporinum | reverse complement strand
CATAGAAATGGCTAAAAACATTAAACTAGACATGAACTTCCATTTCATCTGAACTTCTTTCAGCTCACAGATGCAGACACACATATTTATCAAATAGATTTTAAACACCTAGGACATAAGACAAGCTGACTGGATAAGACCTAAGGTCCACAAAATCTAGCACTGTGCTTTTACATACAGAATGAGCCTAAAATGGTGGTAGTTGCATTTAAAACCCAACTCTTCTGGAATTCTTATGGTACAATAATAAAAGAGCCTTAAAATCACCATAATTGTCATGCAGCTCACTGTTATCTATTAGAGAGCCAGAGAAAGAGAGAGAGAGAGAGAGCCAAAGATAGAGAGCTTTGGCTCTCTAGCTTTTCAAAACAGATTTTTCTTATTACCTGCTAGTTTTTACTGGAAATGTTAAAGCTTTTCATTAAAAATACTAGGGCTTAAAGCTAGGGCCATCAGAATGTAAAATGTATTTACAACTGAGCTATGAGACTTACATGAATAGAATACCTGCAATTGCATCTGTTTTTATCCAGCTGTTGTTTATTCTGGCCTTTTCTTTCCATACTCCCTTTTTAAAATAGCAATCTTTTTTACTGTCCCACCCAACCTAAAATTAGCTTTTAAGTTCCTGGAAGTAAGGGAAATATGTTTAGTTCCATAAAGTGATTGTGCTTGATAAATTATTACCATTATAAATGTATTTCTGAGAATCACTTTGGTGTAGTGGAATAGAAACCACAAGATCATGAATTCTAATCCCACCTTAGGCATGAAGTCATCTGGGTGATCTTGGGCCAGTCACTCTCTCTCTCTCTCTCAGCTCTAGAAAGGAGGCTACAGCAAAACCACTTTTAAAAATGCTGCCAGGAAAACTGCAGGGACTAGACTAGGCAGTTGCCAGGAATCAACATTGACTAGAAAGCACAAATATGTATATGTACTGGCTATGTGTATGTGTACATAGAAATAGACTCTCTTCTATTTCTAGTCTTAGGCTCCAAGTTTGAGATGCTTCCTGAAGCCTGCCATTATTTTATCAGCATCCTCCAAAGTTTGAGAAGGTGCTCATGCAACTATTTGCAAACATTAACGTTGTAACTCAGGCCTGTCAAACTGCCAGCCCATGAGCCCGATACGTCACGTGCACACCCCGTTAAGGCAAAACACATTGTGATATGTCATGATCAGCCTGTGATGCGATCGAGTTTGACACCCATGTTGCAACAAAAGGAAACATTCACTGGTATATGGTACATAGCTTGATGTAAATCAGGGGTCCCCAATTCACAGTCTGAAGCCTGCTGCCGGTCCGCGGTTTGTTGGGAACCAGGCCATGAAAGCGGCAGGCGAGTGCGTGAGATCGCAAAGTTGCATTTGTGCAAGTGGCACACGTGCAAAACCATTCCCTCTGCCCTTCTGCTGCTGCCACCACCAGTCCACAGAACTGGAAAGGTTGGGGACCACTGATATAAAGCACAAATAATCATTTCAATAATCATCAAAATTCAAGTATTCTTTCATGTTTGTATGCACAGAATAGCAACAAAATGCAAATATGCAAAGAAATGTTTTTTAATCGTTGTACATATTGAAAGGGGGAATCAACAACGCTATTCTTTTTTTTTCCAAATGTCCAATTTAGTTCACAGAGGAGCAATATTTCTATCTGGGTGTATCATTAGGTCTTTATAAATGACACACTAATAATCTTTTTTCATCTTATGCTGCTGTAGCTAAGACTGAGTAAATGCATTAGCCAATGTATTTGATTATTGGCCATTATCATGTAAAATTACCCATATTTAGAGGGGGAATTCAACTGATTCAAAGAAGTTTCCATAAGTCTTATCTTTCAAATATTTGTATTCTTTTACAATAAAATTTCTAACAAGAATTGGTTTGAGGCATGCTTCTTTCCATGTGGTTCTCAGCTTCCTTTATTTAATTTCAACATCACAACCCATCTGTGAAGATTACCAATTTGATTTCTACTTACAAATGAAAAACTGAGGCTGACACTTCTTGGCATTTTCATCCTCCAAACTCTGGATCTTAATCTAGTATTGTTTGGCGACATACATGAGGTATGCAAAGTATGGGATATTCCAACCTGTGAGTAAGATGGGTGGATGGGTGGATGAGCAACTAATTGCTAGGGTTGAGTCTCAGTCAAACTGCCAAGGTGATGGGCAGGGCCAAGGGGTAGGGGTGTGTCATTCTGGGAAACAACAGCAACCTATCAGCAGTTTCCCAGCTGGTGGTCCTTTGCCTATAGACCAGCCATTTGCATCCACAGAGATTGGACAGGATCTGGCTCTTTAAAAAAAAGTTGCCCACATCTGCTATAAAGTATTAACTGTCCCTCCCGATCAGTGGTGGAATGTAAAATTTACTACCACCGGTTCAATGAGCGTGGCTTGGTGGGTGTGGCTTGGTCGGGAATCATGTGACTGAGTGGGGCGGCACCTTGCTGTGAGTGACATAGAGTTGGCCACGCCCACTCAGTCACATGACCGATGCTGCAGAGACAGGGCAATTTCCTACATACACCGCAGCCTGTTCCTTAAGGTACTTAACACCATCCAGCCCCATGCAAAGGCAGCCAAGCGGGGCCGCCACCTCCAAAGGAACAGGGCTCGAGTCTCCAGGTCCTGGTCACTTCACACGAAGGGAGGCAGAAAAGTTCGGACTTGGCGTCTCCTCCTTCTCGGCCTCAATCATACACACAGCAAACATGCACACATTTCATGGCACTGGGAGTGGGACCTTCTGTGAGGAGACAGCACGTGGGCGAGTCCCTCCGGCACCGTGAAATATGTGTTCCTCTGTGTGTATGTTTGAGGCTGAGAAGGAGGAGACACCAAGTCTGAACTTCTCTGCCTCCCTTTGCAGCAAAGCTGCTTGAAAGGCAGCCACCGCAGCCTGTCCCTATGGTATTTCGATGCTGCCTGCCATCCAGCCCCGTGCAAAGGCAGACAAGTGGGGCCACCGCCACCGCCAAAGGAAAAGGGCTCAACTCTCCGAGTCCTGGTCACTCCACACACTGAAGTCAGGTGGCGGGGGGAGGGGGGATCATAAAGGGACAGGCTTCGGCGGATGCCTTCCAAGCAGCTTTGCTATGAAGGAAGACAGAAAAGTTCGGACTTGGCGTCTCCTCCTTCTCAACCTCAATCATACACACAGAGCAAACATGCACACATTTCACAGCGCTGGGAGTGGGACGCTCTGTGAGGAGACAACCCATGGGCGAGTCCCTCCGGTGCCATGAAATGTGTGCATGTTTCCTCTGTGTGTATGTTTGAGGCTGAGAAGAAAGAGATGCCAAGTCCAAACTTTTCTGTCTCCCTTCGCAGCAAAGCTGCTTGGAAGGCAGCTGCCGCAGCCTGTCACTTTATGATCCCCCCTCCCCCCGCCACCTGGCTTCAGCGTGCAGAGTGACCAGGACCCGGAGAATCAACTCCTTTTCCTTTGGTGGCAGCAGCAGTCCCACTTGGCTGCCTTTTCACAGGGCCGGATGGCAGGCAGCATCGAAATACCTTAAAGGGACAGGCTGAGGTAGCTGCCCTCCGAGCAGCCAGAGTCAGTCTTGGTGGTGACCTGGCTCCTTCTTAGGCACCATGGAGCTCACTTTAGGCTCAGTGGGATGACTTCTCCCACTGTCGCTTTCCCGCCCGAGTGCCAAGAGGCCGAATCCCACTCTGGGGTGGGAAATGCAATGTAGAGGCCGGCATGAAGAGCAGGGAAAAAGGAAAAGCCTCCTTCCCTCGTGCTGGCCACTCCATTCCCCTGCCCTCTGCTATCAAAGTGGCGCTGCGTTGCAAAGGAGGGGCTGGAGCGAGGAAAATACGAGGAGCAGGGAAAAGGGGAAAGCCTCCTTCCCTTGCACCAGCCACTCCATTGCCCGTTTCGCCATTGGAGCCCCACGCCAAGGAGCTTTCCCCACCCACCACCACCCAGATGCCCTCACTTTCCCCAAATTCCCCAAGCATTTCTTTGCCTACCTTATTTCCAGCTCCATCACATTTCTCCTTCTTGCCATTGTGTGCAGGGAAACGTCAGTTTCCCTTAAAAAAATTCACTCTATCAGTTCCAACTTTGTGAGATCTTTTTCTTTCGCGAGAAGTTGGAATTGATTAATTGAACTTTTTTTTTAGGGAAACTAACATTTCCCTGCACACAATGGCAAGAAGGAGAAACCCGATGCAGCTGGAAATAAGGGAGGCAAAGAAATGCTTGGGGAATTTGGAGAGAGTGAGGGCATCTGGGCGATGGTGGGGGGGGAAACTCTTCTGCCCACAAAGAGAAAAAAGAGAAGCTGCTTCCCTTCCCCTCAAAGAAGGCAGGTAAGCATGGCGGGGCCACAGGCCGCATGGACGGGAGTAGGGAAGGAAGACCGCAGGGAAGGCAGGGAAGCATGGCAGGGCTGCGGGCCGCATGGAAGGTTGTAGGGAAGGCAGGCAGGGACGATGGGGGGCAGCTAGCTAGGCCGCACCTCGCAGACTTACTTAACCAGGCAGGCAGATCAGGGCAGCTCAGTTGGACCGCCAGCACCTTGTGGGAAGGCATGCAAGCCACAGAGACTATGTGGTAATACAAGTGAGGAGCGCCACCACAGTGTACTGCTGTGCCGGGGAGGCGAGATAAGTAGTGACTGGGTGGGGCAGGATGAGCGGACAGGGCGGGACAAATGGGCAGGGGGGGCTGCAGCAAGCCGGCAACCAGGTGGGCAGGGGCAGGGGCAGCCTACCGGTTCTCCGAACTATTGAAAATTTCCGCCACAGGTACACCCAAACTGGTCCAAACCGGCTAGATTTCACCTCTGCTCCCAATGTTATGTCATCTTCAACTTTTTAAGCATCCCAACTCTTTCATCCAAATTATTGATAAAAACATGGAATGGCCCAGGGCTCAGGCCAGTGCCATATGTCCAACATCACTTGCATAAAGAGAAATTTGATTGGCACACAGAGCTTGTGATATAACGCTTGGCACACCAAAACAAAAGTTGGCCAAATTCTGATGGAGGTAAATCATTACTTCAACAATTCTGGGGTTGTGAAAGTGGGAAAAAAAATTTGGGCACTGTAGGTTGTAAGAATAGGGGAATGACAAAGCACTTTTTAATGACTGCAAGGAAATTTTAGGGCAGTACTATTGGTGGCAGCTGTTTGATAGAACAGCTGTGTGAATCCTAGGTGGAGGTTTTACCTACTTACTGTACTATTTATGTTTAAATGACCTTGCTGCCAAGTTTTAGTTAACATAATCTGGAGTGCCTGCTGGGAAGCACAGAAAAGAAGTTGGGCTACCTTTCCTGACTAAGAATTTGACGCAGAATTTAAATACTAAAGAATTATAGCATTGACAAAATGAAAATAGGGAATGGTTTTCTGTTTTCTGCTCTTAGGGCAACATACGATCATTAAGACTCAGGGAGGAGGGCTATTAAACATTGCCTGTTATAGAACTAGTGTTCATTAACAGGAAACATCATCATTTCGAAGTTTCTTGTACACTTTCCAGATGAATATGAATTCCAACACATTTATGCTGAAAAAGATTTAACACTTCCCAGCAGCCACTCAAGTTTAAGTTTGATCTCCATCAAAATCTTCCCTCAATGTCCCTCAAGACTCTCTTTGAAGCATCTGTTTTTACCATTTCTGGCACTGATGCCACTAAGTAGTAGGGAAGCTTCAACATGTCTTGCCAAGTGTTTTGTGACAAAACTAACAGATGCTTTATGAATGTTCTCACCTTTAATAAACCATTTACTACATTGTAATGTGGTGGAAGCTTGTACTGGATTCAACGCTAATGCTTGGAAAAAAGAGAAAAACTTTTCATTACTGATCTTTATTTTCAATGGAGGTGTTAACCTTTTAGATCCTATAAATCCAACTTAATATTTAGACTGAATAGATACTCTCTGCGATTGTGGTAAAAGACTGAGGGATGGATGAAAGTAGAAGGAATTAATCTATAGTTGTTTGACATGTAATTGGAGCTTCTCCATCTCCTATCCATATACAATTTTTTCCAGATGGTAATTCTGTAAATAAGTGTGGAGGTAAAGTTCACCATGGTAAGTTGGCACCTTAAAAATTTAAATATTGGCTTTAGTTGCAGTGACATAAGTAATATCACTTTACTGGCATGCTAGTGCCAAAGAACAGGCAAGTTCAAATGCTCATCCTAATTGGGCCACTATGATTTTTAAACAAATGCATTTTTCTAAATGAAAGGCAGCAGGAAGCAACAGCCTGTCAAAAATTTCTGAGGTAACTGGAGGCCTGTCAAATTCTGAGCATCTGCCACCAACTCACCACTGTATTTATATTAGGTGGCTACTGAGTGAGTAAACTGTATCATGTAAACATAGTTCCCAAAATTAGAAAGAGCACTGGAGATCACTAGAGAAGCTGTTACTAGCCAAAACTAGGCTTAGTTCCATTCATTGTGATTTTTTTTTAACACATGACTGTACACAGTTGGGGTTTTTTGCCTATACGTAAATCATGTTTATATGACCCAGGCCAAGGAATTTGTCTCAATATTCTCACTGAGCTCAAATAGGCAAGTTATTCTTACAAAATAACTATTTTTTTGTTAAAAAGAGTAAACCAGCAG
Source organism: Oxyrhabdium leporinum (assembly GCA_032468155.1). Taxonomy (NCBI): domain Eukaryota; kingdom Metazoa; phylum Chordata; class Lepidosauria; order Squamata; family Cyclocoridae; genus Oxyrhabdium; species Oxyrhabdium leporinum. Next base: position 315,900 of record JANHFL010006579.1, on the reverse strand, counting down.
CATCCTCAGGGGGGCATCAAAAAGAAATTGGTGATAATGAATATGCTTCTCTCTTCAATTCATATTGTTTACTTCAGTGCAAGCAAGTTCCTTTTGGAGAGTTTCTCACCTTTTCTTGAGAAACAAGTATGGTTAACTAAAACCTGATTTGGTTAGTCTGAAGCTCCACAATCGAAGTTCCATCTCTTTGAACATGTTTGCAATGTTGATGCGTGACCCATAGGTCTCACTGTAGAAAACAGTACCTTAGTGGACCATTCCTGCCCCTCATGTACAGACCGGATCTATGGATTTGGCATTATTAATTCACAGACACCAATGGAGTTTCTGCCTAACACATACAGAAGCCATACAAACATCCTTTACCATTTGCTGCAGCAACAGCCAAGACTCGGCCAGATAGGCTCCTTTTTAAAGACAATTTCCCTACAGTTATCACTTTTTCTAGGAGCATCATATGGGATAATTATTTGAAGCAGAAAGGATTTACAAACAGAATAAACAGACCACCCTATCAGTGCATGGGAAGGCAGCTGCTTTGCTGAACAGTGGAGCTACCAGAACTTCAATGGAATGTAAACTGTAAAAAGCAATATTGTAGCATAACAAAGAGCATGTATGCTTCAACACCCTTTGCCGAAGTGTTCAAGACAATCCCAAAATTTTGATTGAGAAGATAAACTTCTAACATCTGGATGGTATCACCTGAGGAAGCTTTCTCCCCCTCCCATCTCCCCTGCCTCCCCTCCCCTTCCCACAGCTCATCTGAATCCATAGACCAACCTTCTGCGTGATGCAGCACAAGGAAGACCGATTCCTCTGAGATGATGTACTTGTGCAAAGCCACCATGTTGGGCACACTGCGGGGGATGATGGTCTTTCTCTTCCTGCTGCATTCACTACTTTTTCTTAGACCCTGACAGAGAACAGAAAGGTCAGTTGTACCCTCAGTTGCCTTTGGAGCATGCTGTGCTCTGTGCTTATCAACCAAACTAATCTATCCAAGTTACTCCAGGCTTCAGAGAAACCACTCATCTGCTGTTCTGTGCCCCTCAGTCCCCTGAGGCCCTGCTGATGGCATCTGGCGCACATCCAGAGAACAGAAGATGGCACAAAGCTGCCATTAAAATCAATTACATGGGTCAATGTTTTCATTAGAATCTCTCACAAACCAAGTCATCAGAATGACACTCGGTTATTTCTCTATGACCTTTTTCCCCCAGATATCTCTTGGGGGGAGGGGCAAGGAGGGCAGGGGCCGTGCTTTAAGGATCAAAGCAAACTGCTAAATCCATTCACATTCCAAAGGCAAGTCTTGCCCCACCTTCAATTTGATGGATTTGAGTATGCATACATATCCATTGGGTCGAAGGGAAGATAGACTGGTAATGTGATTTGTTTCCTGAAGGTGTTATAGATTTTTAAAGATGGCACACATTTAAAAAAAAAACATGAAAAAAGCATTGCAGATAAATAAAGTGTGGCTGAATTACCAAAGATCACAATTAGTTTTCACATGACCTCCAGCTACTGCTAGGGAAAAAAAAACATCCCTGATTCTCTTCATCTCTTGGCAATGTCAAAAGGAGGAATGTAATAAAACAATGCAATAAAACAAAAATATGCATTACTACTATGCAAATGTTCCAGCTAACCCTCCGCTTTGTTTAGTGACCTAACCTTGCTCATTCAGCTTTATTAGATGATATTAGGAAATGGAGAAAGAGATGCAGGATTGTCATTCTCTCATCTCATACATTGTTTGTGGCTGGCCTTGTCATCTTCATGCCGCTTCCAAATTTGCAAAGGAAACAAAGGCTTCTTCAAGTGGAAAAACATTAGATGAATAGGAATGAAAAACTCTAAAGCAGTGGAGGCCCCAAGATATTGGCAAAGGCATCAAGAAGGGGGAAAGCTTTGTGATATATTCTATAGATGGAGAGTGATCTCCCAGATATTGTAGCACCACAACTTGTAGCAGACTCAGCCAACATGGCCAGCAGTGAGGAATATTAAGAAAGATTCAGATTTAGCAAATCTGAATCACACATGCAAAATAAGGTGGGCTGGGGAAACAAAGGAAAACAACAGCTATGTACAAAGCCCCATAAATGAGTACAGTAATGGCCCCTGAATTAGCCTCTCCCATTCACTGTAAATATGAATCATGGCAAACTAAGCACTACAAGTGCTAGGAGAGAGTGAAGAATTACTTTAATGTCAATATTTACAACTTCCACGATTGAACTGACCTAGATATTTCAGTGAAGAAAATGTAAACTATGCCATGGGACGCTGACTGTTAACAACTCCCTTTCCTTTGATGGTCAAAGCAGAAATAAGCATTGCCAATAGCAGAAATCATTTATTAGTTCTATAGTCTGCCACTGAAGATTAACAAATAAAACACGAACTCCATAAACCTGACTGGTGACATTCTGGATTTTGTGAGCTAAACTATAAGCAGTGGGAAACAGGTTGCCATTGGCAAAGTGAATGATTTAGGAAAAATAATGACTTACCTTCAATATATATGTCTGTTGTGTCCTAGTATCCATTACAAGCAAAACCTAAATGGAAGAAGTAATTGAAATTAATCCACTCTGTCTGAATTTTAAATTATCGTTATTAATATTTCCTCTCTAATGATCAGAAATATAAGTCTCTAAAATGGACCTGACAGGAAGAATATACATAACAATTAATTTCTTTTTTATAAGATATGATAGCTGCAATACTTAATCAATGAATCAATTAGACTGATTATTTAAAAGTAAATCAGTAATACTGTCAATTAAAAATCTATCTCTAATTAGTAGAAGCATATTTTAAGCAGTTAATTATTTTTAATGAAATATTTATAGGCATTAAAAATGGCAGGCAGAAAAGGCATGGCCATTCTTGTAATCTCATAAATAGCACGTTTACTACATTATTTAAAAACAAAAGGATGACATGAAAAAAAGAAAGATTTTTTACCTTCAAAATTATTTTCACCTGAAAATGTATGCAGTTCCAAGAACAGTTCATTGACAAATCTCATAAGCTTAGTTATTTTTTTAAAAAAACAGATGAAAGCCCTCAAAGTTTCCTGTCTATTCCTATTCTTTGGATCCAGCTTACATATCGCACCAGAATTAAAGTTGTATGTACTCTTCCGTAAGGCACAGCAAGCAGCACTGAATTTTCTTATACTGACCCACTTCTTGCAGAACTTTTAAATGTAAATAAGATACATTGAGAATTGTCAACTTACTTGTCTCTAGAACAGCTTGGATTAATTCATGGTCAAGAGCTAAACATGCTTGCTAGTCAAAATCCTGTCCCAGTGCCTGGAGTCTAATGGAGTCTGGCTGAGGTGGAATAGGCTTAGATTCATTCTTAGAAAGACAATGAGCAAGTGCCAGCCTCCGAGGTTCTTTGCACAGATGCATTTATGCTCATTTATCTTTTGGGAAGACCTATTCATGGTCAATCATACTTTAGATAGCTCTCATTTGAGCTACTACATAAAATATGCTCTATATGGGGCTTCCGTTTAAAATCATGTAGAAGCTTTAATTCATGGGTGTCCAACCTTTTGGCTTGCCTGGACTGCACTGAGTGAAGAGGAATTGTTTTGGACTGTATATAAAATATATGATCACAGCTAATGCATTGTATATAAATCACACAATAGTGTTAAAAGTTTACAATCTTGTGGGGCCGCATTACTACAGTAGCTATCTAAGGCCATGTACAGCCCACAGGCCATGGGTTGCACATACCTGCTTTAAATAGTCCTGAATGCAATAAGCAAGTACTTACATTGGTATATCTCATTTCATCCACCTGATACCTTTACTGCATGAGCTATACTAGTTACTAGTTGGGTTTCAGATGTACTTCAGTGTGTTGGTTGTCTCCTAGAGCAGTGTTTTTCAACCTTGGCAACTTTCAGATGTGTGAATTTCACTCCAATAATTGCTGACTGGGGATTCTGCGAGTTGAGGTCCATATATCTGAAAGTTGCTAAGGTTGAAAAACACTGTCCTAAAGAACTCTTCCCATCTTGGGGCCTAGGTGCTAGCAGGACTGTGATTGCTTCTGCCTGTCCTCTGAGATCTGGCAGTATCAACATGCTCCAGTCACATGAGCAAAACAATGCCATCTTGCAGGGCCTTGGAAACGGGCTTTCCCTGAGGCTATGCTTGTCCTCTGGAACAACATTCCCCCCAAAGTCCTTATGATTCTTACCATGTGGACATTTAGGAAAGTTATTAAGATCTAGTTTTTATCAACAATCCCCATAAGAAGACAATTTATAACCCTGCTGATGTGTATTGTTTGTATTATTGCTTCCCAATGTGGATGATTTTTGTTTGCTATTTTAAACTGTTATTTTATCTTTAAACACCAGCTAGTTTCTCTGGCAATTAAGCCAGCATTGTTTTTCTTTTCAGCATTTGCCCTGTTTAGTTGTAGGTTCCACTTTGCCTGGTTCACACAGTGAAGCCATCAATGCACAATGCAAAAGGGTTTGTTCTACAGCTGCCTTATATGTTATCTCCTGCAGGACATACTGTATAGCTTAGGAAACATGAGTGGGAACATTCTTAGCCCCACATTTCTCCTCACAAAGCAATTGTATCATGCTTGGAACTGGGTTGTAGTAACAGCAGTTCTTTCCTCAAACCAGCCCAGCCAACATAAGTATTTCTCATTTCTAATGTTCTGGTTTAATTTAACCCACACTAAGATAATGATAAGTGATCAATACTGCTCCCACAACGTATTTTATTGGATCAATGAGAAGGGTGGATTATGTGTTACTAGAACACCAAACAGGGATATATTAACCCAGTCAACTACTTCCAAGGGATTAAATATAACCCAAACCAGAGCCAGCTATTTTATTACAGAATTCCCTTTGATGCCTGACAGCCCGGAATCTAAGGTTAATATATGTGGTCTGCAAAAATCCATTCAACCACTAGGTGGCAGCAAAAAAACTTCAGTACAGTAAATAGTGGGTTGAAGTTTTGCAGCCTAGATCTTGTATGCCTAGTTTCTTTCAAAACACTGATTGGCTACAATGACCAAGCTGCTCCTAATACTGCCTGTGCGTGAGCAATAGAGAAGAGCTCACCACACTGCTCCAGAAGTACAGTACCCCTAACAGTGATTTCTGATCTGATTACAATGTGTTGCCAGAACAATGCTAAGGATATCTGGCTAGAACAAAGGTGAAGCATACTGTGGAATAGGACCCACAGAATGATAGATAATCATTCTGATAATGATAATCTCACTTAGGCTTGTATTTTCTGAGTACCTGTAATACAAATTCATCTCAGGAAAAACCACATTTAGCTCTGAATATGAGTTTCTTAATTCGCTTATTTATTTATCAAATTTGTAAACCGCCCGTCTCACTTACAGAGCAGGCCTTGTGTGTGTTCACACTTAGCAGGATGGCAAAGGCTTATCTGCTGAGCTTCAAACCAATATATGTATGCACACACACGTGCAGAATTGCGTGCACACATGCGTGGCTACACACATATGTAGAATTAAGAAATATTTCAGTAATAATGCTGCCTATATAAATATGAATTTAAGGGAAAAAACACGCTTTAAACATGTGTTTATGTCATAAGTTGAGAAATTTTCATCAAAATAAGGGCAATTTAAAAATGGACTAGGAACTGATGGGAGAAATCATAAGAAGACAATTGAGTTTTGGTTTCCCTCTTTAGTCACAAGACGTGGGGTAGAAGACATGCCAAATTAAAATAGATTAAAATGGTTAAAATGATGCATCAATTTTCCTAGGGACTTTGTCTTTTCAACCAAGTTTATTTGCAGCTAGCTAACACTCACATTGAGGTAGTAAATACAAGAACATATGTGATTTTTTTTTAATGTGCCCTTTGACTGTCAATTTTTCCCAAACAGGTGTTGGTTAAATGATTATAAATTGGCCCCTGGATACACCTCTTCAACTGAGCCGTACAGGACTGGAGATAATATAATTAGAGTAAAAACATCAGGCTGGTGAATGCTTTCCATCTGTTTGGCAATAATATTTAGTTAACAATAGTCTTTAAAAAGAAGCACCTTCAACTTCCCTTCTTAAAGTTATTTATAGAGCCATTCTTAACACCCCAGCACTCCTGCTAACAAGAGCTTTAGCCACTTGGAAATTATTAGCCATACGGCTAATAGCATGAAGAAACGTCTGTACACAGCATCTGCAGCTCTCCAAATTTACACGAAGCAACCTCATTTTAGAATCATTTCTTAATGAATAGGCTTACAACTCTGCATTAATATTATCATTGCATACACAAAAGATCATAAGGAGCCAAGCATTTAAACAAAACAAAAAAAAAACACACTAGGCTAATCGGTAGTGAAGCCATCAGCATAAAGGACAGAATAATCACTTCTTTAACCCTCAAGAGGGCTGGATCATTTATAGGGTAGAACACACAATTTAATAACACTGCTCATGGCTTTGCTCACCTTTCTAAAGACAAAAATCTAATTTGAACTAATTTGATATGACCGTCTTCCCAATCAAAAGCACCTAACATAGACTTTCATTTCAGGATAAAACAAATGCTATAACCAAGCCGTCATGAAATAATTACCTTTGATAAGTATAGCATTATTGGGATGGTTACAATTAAAAGAAAGCGTCTTTTAATTCCACGTATTTGTTTATCTATATTTACCTACTATGCAGCTAAGCTTCAACTGAATATGTTGTCTAAGCAGGAGTCTCTCACAAACAGATCATAAACTATATCAGGGTAATTTTTCTTAGCTGCTTCAGAATCCCAGCGAATAACCTTGAGTGTAGCTCACACACCCTATTCTTGTCAAATGTGGAGTTACCATTTATGGTAGGTTTGCCAGCCTATGGTTTGATACAATTTCTCTGTGACGGTGGATGCCATAGTGTTATAAAAAAATAGGATGCCAACAGGATGCCCTTGCCAGAGACAGCAAATGAGAGAAAGTGAACTGAGTAGATTGCTCATCTTTTCCTTATTTCATTTTTTTAATGAATGAATATACTGTTTACCAAAGAACTGTGGAAGCCTATTGTTACATGCATTATTAGGTGTATTCACATATTCTGGTAGTGAAAAACGTGTAGACATTCTCCCCCACCCCCAAATTTGCACTCTGAATTCCCATCCACCTAGCCAGCACAACCAAAATAACTGCACACTTACAACATCTGGATGACTCAGATTCTTTACCTATTGTAGTGCTACATGTATCAAAATAATGACAGAGGAAGTTTCCTTACATCAAGGCAAACAATTTGTCCAACTGTTCTATTAATGCCTACTCCTACTATCAGCAACTCTCCAAGATTGGGCAAACATCTGTTGGGCAAACATCTTGCACATCAGAAGATAACTGATTCTTTTAAATGAAGCTGCTACAACCTATCTAAGATCTTTTAAATGCAAAACAGATAACATATAATTCACCTCTGGTCCCTTTCTGCAATTAGCCCCCACTGCAACACTTCTCTCTGAAGTAACTTCCATAACCATTACTACCAGTCCTTATCCTGAAGCAGATAAAAATTTACTAGAAGGGCTAGAAAAGAAAACCCAACCCAATGCCATGCTCTTGCATTGTTTTATTGATATCATTAAGTTACTGGGAATCATGCAACAAGACTGACTTGCAAATCAGTAAGAGCTAACTTTTGCGTAACCTGCTTAAAGTCAGTTAATGTTTTCCTGAGTTAACCAAGGGGATAGGACTGGACTAGAACTTCAGATTACCAACTTCCTTAATAAATAAAGGATCAGGCAGTGCTCCTTAGGAGTCAGACTTGGCCCAAGCTGCTTCAGTTTCCCCTAGCTTATTTTAAATAATAGTATAGCCAAAGTAGTACCTGTCTACTATTTTTCAAAATAATGATGGCAAACGCCCTAGAAATCCATTAAAGACAAATATGCAGATCATGTTTTTTTTTAAACAACTAGAAAAACCACATCAGCCCCTTCAAAGGAGTCTTTGTGCTTTGACAGTACTTTCAGTCTCCAAGAGCGATATTAAAGGTACAAAAATGTATGTAGATTAGGACAAATTGCTATATATAGAACAGAATATATGATAGCACTGAGTAAGTTTAGAAGAAGGGACTCCAAAAGATTAAGAATTCTTTAGTTTCTGAATTTCAAAAGTTAAACATACTGTGATTCTAGTCCTATTGAGCAAAGATACATGCTGATAGAAAGCATAAATACATACTAGTTTATGCCACAGTTATTCCCCCTGAACTTAATGGGTTTTTTGTCAGTTAAGTATTACACAGATTGCAACCTTGTTTCCCTACAAAGGGCTTATGTGGAGAGAGGTGAAGTCAACATTACTTTTATCCCACTTCACAAAATTACACATAAAATTCTGAGTGTTTTGTTTGAGATCCAGCAGCTCAATCTTCTATAAAGGAAAAAAAAGGGTTTATAAATAAATGCACTGGAAAAAGAAAAAAAATAGGAGCAAGATGCTGGTAAATAATCACTCTTTAGCCTAAAGAAAATAGTTGATTTTAGATGCCTTTAAACACATAGACATTAGCAACTGTTTCAGTATGCTAATTTTTTTAATTAAAAGATACTTCTGCAGCAAGAGCTCTTTCATATGCACTGCTGACTCTTCATCAAAAGCAAAGTTTCCAACTTAACACCCGCATAGCTCATGGCAGCCTGAAGGGTTACCATCTGCTGCCACCCCAAGTCATGGTGGCCACCTTCAGAACATATGCATCAAAGTGCCAAGATTAGAGGCTGAAGGAATTCAGAAGTTGGCAGAAGGGAGCCGTAGGCCCAGAGGCAGGCAACAGGCAAGCCACCAGAAGCACAGAATATGGCGAGCCTTTAGTCACCTTATTCAATTCCTTGCCAAGGTCACAAGGACATAACTGGATGAATTAAGAGTGTAGAATAAAACCTTCCATCACCACAGGTTGTTAAAAGTAAATTGAGCTGGCCTATCAATTGGGACAACTGCTTTACCACTCCACAATGCTACCCATATTGTTTCCTTGGGGGGAGGGGGGGGTTTCCCAGAAGATAACTTTTTCCGATTCCTCTTTCAAATTATGGAAATGTTTTTTTTAGTTTAAATAATCAGTTTTGCATTTGACCCGGAAGAAGAGGGTCCTGGCTAGGAAAGAAAAGTTGCTGCTTAAGCAAGAGACTGGTGGGGGAAGAAATGCCACAACATTAGTGGCTTCTTTCTTTCCACAAGATGGCGAGGAACTTGAAAAGTTGTGGACTTGCATGGAAAAAATGGCAAACTGAAGATGGCTCCAATGATCACAGCAGAATGAAGAGCCAACAAATAGAACCTCTGTAAAGACTCTTCAGACAAGGAGAGAACTTGAGATCATCCATAAGTGCTCCATATACTTAATAGTTGTGAGGAGACCACAATACAGTGGTGTCTGGTGGGTTTACCACTCTGGGAGCTGAGAGAATTAAATTCTTGGTCAAAGCACAGTTGGTACCTTCAAAAGGACACTGAGTTTGCATATTTCCTTTTCTAATCACTCTGAAAGGTGCTTGTTAATTGCTTTTCAGCTATTGCATTGACAAGTTTTTGGGTGAGTTTTCTCCAATTCTTAGTGAAAGAAATTTTAAATACAAGTTTAAGCACTTGTTGCTAAGTCATGGAACCTTATTAAGATTTTTAAACATAAGCACAAATCCATTTTTATGTTTTAAAGGATGTCTTAATTGTTTATAATGGCTTCAGCTATTTTAATTGTTTGAACAGGCTAGATTCTGCAGTTCTAAACCACCTGTAACAAAGGTACATACCTAGTGCAACTTCCAATCCAGACCAGCATTTCTCAACCTTGGCAGCTTGAAGATGTGTGGCCTTCAACTCCCAGAATACCCTTTTCCCAATCTTCAAATTGTTAGGTTCACACATCTTCACGTTGCCACGGTTGAGAAAGACTGATCCAAAGATTTCTACCAAATTGTAATATGAATATAGCAGCAGAAAGGGGAAGTTGTTATATTTGTAACAAGTGATCATACTGAACATATTTCATATACAATATTTAAATCAAACCTTATTTTTCTCCTGCTTCCACAAACCCTGGCAGTGCCAGTTTTGGACTATAGCCCTTGCATGCTATTCAGTGGTCAGGTACAGCCCAAGGCCCACCAAATGATTGTGCACTACTGGCCTATAGACAATGATTGATTAATATGATAATTAATCACAAGGATAACAGTACAGAGATGTAATATAAAACAATAGTAGAGGTATGTATCCATTTATTCTGAGGGACATCTTATTCCCCCAGACACTTGGCTAGATATAAATTGTTGCCACACAAATCATTCTTTTCATGGACATTATGGCCACTGTCATAAATCTAAAGCCAGTTTTAACATAAAAAGCAGTCTTACTCTCTCAGATGCACATACATACCCAAATTGGAATCCCCTTCCTATTTGCTACATATAGATTATAACATAATACGTTTGCTAGGGTTTAGATTAAACTGGTTCACCTTCAGCAAGCAATTGGCCATTCCTGATTTGATTAGCCCATTTGCTACAAGGATTACCTTGAGTCAGCCAAAATCCCAAAGGCTGGCTGCATTTTTATTTTTTCCATTTTATTAACAAGAAAAAAAACAACAAATATACTGTAAAGTGGTTGGTTCTATCCTAATCACTCTAATCCATTCAGTTCCCTTCTCACTTCTAGCAAATGTGTACCAAGTTCATCTTCCACTAGAATTTAGTCTCTGATACTAGTTCACATACCATCAGGCATTGTATAATATTTTTAAGAAGACTATGAATGTTTAGTATCCAATTGAAATATATTTTTCTACAACAATCTTGAAAAGGCATTTTAACTCTCTTAAGAGTTGGAAGATCATAGCAACACATAAACATTGTATATTTATTCCTTGATTTTCTGTACATTAATATTTCTATAGTATCTTCCATATTTGTCCTAGGAATTTTTCAAACCTATTTCAAGAATTCAAACAATCCTAAGATCTGATTGCCTATCAATAACTAATAAAAGTTTTGGATGAATTGGCACTGGAACCAAGGATTTTCAACATTCAGCTCAAAAAGCTGGCTAAGCTATGGCAACTTTTTGCCATCAGTATCTTTCTTTATAACCTATTATTAACCCAGTTTTGTTTGATAATACAATATATAGCACGCTAAACATCAACAACCATTTTTAGACTTTTATATCCTGCCTTTATTATTTTTATAAAGAAGTCAAGATGGTGACTGTGGTGTTTGTTTCATGGGTTGAAAGAAAATGACTGCCCAAAGTCACCCAGCTGGCTTTCGTGGCTTTCATGCCAAAGGCAAGTCTAGAACTCAATCTCCTGGCTTCTAGCCTGGTGCCTTAACCAGTAGACCAAACTCATAGAGCTTTATTTTAGGTATTTCAGTTACCCAAATCTCATTCATTATTTGTATCACCTGGAGATTTGAGGAAAGAAGAACCAGCAGACCTAATAAAAAAGATTAAACAATTGGCTCTACCAAAAATGTAGTAAACAATACTGAAGGAATTCTTTGTTGGTATTTGACCTTAGTTTTTGAATTAGGGCTGCCAGCTTTTCAGGGGCTGTCGAATTTTCCAACTTGCCTTCTTTCGAAGTTGTTTGTCCTCTGGTACCATCTTGGCAACTTTCTGAAAGTGCGCAGAGCAATTCTTTTTAAAATCAAGGCCCTTCTCACGGAATGGAACCAAACATAATTCTTTTACTCAAATATATTTTGCATGACCTTACATGAATTGCTTAGATAAAAGCCTTTCTTTTCCTTCTACTTTTGTTATTTTAAAGTGCAGATGCATTTGAGTCATTTTCCTCCTTTGTTTCATATCCTTAAGAACCGTAGCTTCAAAGACAGAATGTCAGCATGCAGTCGATTTATGACTGAACTCTTGAAGAGACACTGAAGAATTACCTTGTCAATCACCCCAAGGACTCGAAAGGCCTTCAGTTCCTCGGCAGGGCTCCTTAGGTTCCAAGAGGGCCTTGAACTTAGTGATCCTGGAGGCTAATGGAAGATATCAAAGATTACAACATCAATCAGGGTGGTACTTGAAGGAAGGTCGCCTGCTGAAGCAAATGCCAGGCTGAAGGAAACTAAATTTATCATAAATCAGAGGGAAGGCAGATGAAAGAAGTTTTCTGTTTGTCCTTAATGCAAAGAGGGGGGAAAATAAGTTGATAGTAAATAATTTGCAAGAGATGAAAATGGATATAGGGCAAAAAAGAATATTAATATTTTTTAAAATATTCACAATTTATACAGTTCTCTAGTTCTTTGTGCAAACAGGAAAACTCAGGTACAATGCTGGAGAACTTATTCATACACATTATTACTCAAATTCTAAAGGAATAGAAACAGGGTCATAAAATAAAGCATATCCATAAATAATATTGTGTGCAATGCCTTAGCTTGGAAAAAAGTTTGAGGACAAGTACATTTGTTACTAAATGAATAAATTTATTTTTAAGTTTTCAACCTTGATGAGATCTGCTACAGAATTCCAAGGAATGTATTACACTAAGAATACAACAAATGACGCATAAATAAAGCCACATAAGTAAATATTAATCTTCCTCATTACAGACTGTCATTTTCTTCATCTAAATGGAAGCATTCTTTCTCCTTGTCATCCTCAGTTGCTTAATCTTTATAATCACCAACCTGATGGCAATAGCCTAGGTGGCGCAGTGGTTAGAGTGTTGAACTGCAGGCCACTTCTGCTGATTCAATCTAGCGGTTCATATCCCACTAGGCTCAAGGTTGACTCAGCCTTCCATCCTTCCGAGGTAGGTAAAATGAGGACCCGGATTGTGGGGG
>JANHFL010006579.1:287701-302910 GCA_032468155.1 Oxyrhabdium leporinum | reverse complement strand
ACTGATGTAAGAGTATTGCTTATAAGCTGTAAACCGCCCCGAGTCTTCGGAATGAGGCGGTATATAAATGTAAAAAAAAAATAAAAAAAAAATACATGCCACTCAAAACTGCAATCTGAAATGGAACAGGCCACTTTGCACTTCTGGTCTCTATTACCTCAATACTCTACATAAGTTGACCAGTTTCCAGAACTAAGGGCTAATTTCTATAGGCAAGAATTTGCAGGCTCTCATTAAGTCATAAGAGTTTATTATGTGCCCTAAATCTAGTTAAAGTATTGAGGGCAGACACTAGGGAACTTCTCCAATGAAATCACAGAAAGACTCGTCTTACTTTATTTTATTTTGTATATCAGAACCATTAATTTTGTTAATAATGTTATTAATTTGCAAAAGAAAGACCACAAGTACACTTGGTACTGCTAATGCAAATTAGCCATTCCAGATGACTAACCCTCATGAACAATATTCTTTCCTGGGTTTTCTTACAAAAGTGCACCTACCGTATAAACATAATTTAGCAATATTCAAGATCATTCAAAATACAGAGGAGAAGATTGAAAACTCACACACTCATATTCATGCCCAAATACAGTTCATTAGCTAATACAAAACTGTTTACCATTCTTAAAATTATGTTTAAGGCAGATAATATGCTTTACAAGTATTTTCTAACTCATATTCAGGGCCATTATAGAGAAAACCCAGGTTTGATGTTTTTCACAAATTTGAATTACTCTATTTTTGTCCTACTATCACAAGCCACTCTGTACATAACATTTCACGAGAAAGTGAGGTAAAATCTGGATGAAGAAAACTATAAATTAAGGCTGCCTTATATGAAATTAATTACAGTAGTAACATTCCTTCCGATATGGCAGCTTAAAAGTAAAGTATGGGTTCTTCTTATATGGAAGACAGTCTAATGGCTGAACTACATTAGTCTGTAAATTAAAAGAAGAAGAAATAGCTTGATGAAGTCTTAACATTTTCACAAATCTTCAGGAGCAACTTCGAGCGGAGGAAGGGTGAGAATGAATGGAATGAATAAATGAATGGAATGAATGAATGAATGAATATAGGCCTTTAGCCTATTTTATTACCCAAGTAGAATTTCTGAAAGAATTAGAAGGAAAAAAAGTTACTTGTCCACTTTCAAGGAAGTTTTCCCCTACTCCTTCCCATTACAGAGTAGTAATGGCTAGGACTTGAGATGTTTTAAAAGACAGAAAACACTGCTATAATTTTCTTTTTTTCCTAACCTTTTCACTTGATAAACACAGATAGGCATTGCAAGAAGCTTGTTCCACTCTGGCTGGATTGCCAAAAAGAATCTATGTATTGGGAATAAGAGTGCCCCAAATTTGCTGTGTGTTGCTTTTGGTAAATTTCAAACACATACTTTTTCCATTTTATTCCAGCTTGTACCTAGTTAATTTACATCCCAGAGAATATAAAAAGGGATATTGGGAAAACTGGATTTTGAAAATGCAAGGCTAAGGCTAGGATCTACACCAAAAACTATTATTTGAGCCTGGGCCTTTCACATCCATCCTTTTACATCCTGGATTCTTTTGCTACACAACTCTGCATAAATAGGTGGAATCTCCTTCAAGTCCCAGGTCCTAGTGAAAAAACAGATAGATTACCTCTTGTAATAATGCAAATTTGCACATAGAATTCACTGCCATGTAAGGAAATTTGTCTTTCATTAAGCAGATCAGTATTGTAAGTCTGGAAAGAACCCTAAGAGAATTTTAATTTCGGTCTCTGCTATGGCTGGATCCCTTCACACATACGCATGTCTACAAATTAAGTTAAAATTAAGCAGTCCATAGGAGGAGGGGGAACTGAGGAATCCTTCATAGCTTATATGAAGACTTCCATTGCAGAAGAGATTTCCCCCAGTTTTTTCCTCTCTATAAAAACAGGCTTTAAAAGCAGAGTAGTTGCTATTCAGTTCAACAGATTATTATGTATGCTCACCTTGCAACATTCCCCTATCTCCACCGAAGAGCTTGAACAATTATCAGGATTGTTTAAAGTAAAGCAAGGACTCTATGGCCATTTTGTGATCCAAATGGGAATCTGAAATTTTAACATTTCTACACCAGTGTAATCATCAACAATCATACAAAAGCTGTATAAAAGATTCCCAGAGTAAGAACAAAAAGGTCCCAGGGAGGTTCATTTTATTACTTTATTACTGTATATTGTTGCTATAACTGAGGTAGAGTAAAGCCAAGATTTGTGAAAAGCTCTTGGGCTTGGAGTTCAAGAAAAAATATAGCAATTCCTATTTATTATTTATTCATTCATTCATTCATTCATTCGACTGATTGATTGATTGATTGATTTATATTTCCATCTATTTGCCCAGTATTCGCCCAATACTACAAATACCGTACTAATTCTATCTCTTTTGTTCAAGAAAAACTCCATGTAAAAAATCACAACATCAGAAAGTTTCAGTATTCAGAGGTTACCATAAAGACATTCTTTATCACATCCCTACAGGATCCCTTCTTCAATGTTCCCAAACTGCTTTCTCCAAATCTGACCTTGTTATCATTTCACTTTATGTCAAATTATGTGTTTCTGCACTGTTTGCATTCTGAGTGCAGCATTTTTTGTTTTGACAAACTGACTTCATCTAATCTAATCAGGACCAAAGCATTGTTCTGACCCTTCCTCTCCTTCTCCTCCAGGAGGAGAGAAGTTTAATAAGTCCCCACTGGTGTCAGTGAATCAGAGTGCAGAGAAGAGCAACAGAGGTGATTAGGGGACTGGAGGCTAAAACATACAGCAACATAGTTGCTGGAATTGGGTATGTCTACTTTAATGAAAAGAAGGGGTGACATAGCAGTGTTCCAATATCTAAGGGGCTGCCACATAGAAGAGGGAGTCAACCTATTCTCCAAAGCTCCTGAAGGAAAGACAAGAAGCAGTGGATGGAAACTAATCAAGGAGAGAAGCAACCTAGAACTAAGAAGAACTTTCCTTACAGTTAGAACAATTAATCAGTGGAACGACTTGCCTCCAAAGTTGTGGATGCTCCAACACTGGAAGAGATTGGACAACAATTTGTCTGAAATGGTATCGAGTTTACTGCCTGAGCAGGGCGTTGGACTAGAAGATCTCCAAGTTACCTTCCAATTTGGTTATTCTGTTAATCTTTTGCTTGGCAATGTTAATTTCAGGAACACAGAACACATTCCAGATTGGATTGCAGCAAGAGAAGAATTAACACTCCATGCTTACCACACCAGGATCCCAATCTGAGACAATCCCCTGTCCCTAATTATTTCTCTAATACACACACAATCCGTACCCAAGATAACAGATTGAATAAAATCTAAGGATTACATCCATCTTCTCTAAATTCAGCATTACAGAAATCTCTCCAGCAATTTACTTGTTCTTATCTCACTAACAAGGAAAAAAAATAAAATTAGCTACATATAATGATGCTAATGCTGATCTTGGCTGTGGTAGTCTTTCTTAACTAATAATGGATAAATATGTAACATTTCTGAAGAATGAACTAGGACCAGAAGACTGTGGGATATTTTCCTTCACTATGTTTTTAGCCCTTTATTCCATATATGCACACATTTATTTATCTAGTATAAACCATATTCATTTACTTATATATTACATTTATATTGATACTGTTAACCATAAAGAAATTCAATCAGTTGCAAAGGAGACACAACAAATGTCCATATGTGTACACCAACACAAGAAAATTAAATTATTTTAGAAATAAAAGGAACCTACACCAAATATTGAGCCATCTTCTGATGACGGTCTACAGTAAAGGCTGGAAAT
This sequence comes from Oxyrhabdium leporinum, assembly GCA_032468155.1. Taxonomy (NCBI): domain Eukaryota; kingdom Metazoa; phylum Chordata; class Lepidosauria; order Squamata; family Cyclocoridae; genus Oxyrhabdium; species Oxyrhabdium leporinum. The sequence goes on along the minus strand of JANHFL010006579.1, from coordinate 299,079 downwards.
TTTTTCTGCTCTCATCAGATATTCTGAAGTCTTCCTCTTCACTGCTTCACGACGAGTTGGACTTGATTCTCCTGTGTATCATAAAGGAATATATTTATAAGCCCAAAACCTCTGCAACAATTTCTTTTTCAGTTATGGTCTGAGAAAAGTGGTCACAATAGAAGCTTTAATGCATTGTTGCTCCTATCACCTATGGCTACCACAGGATGTTCAACAAAAAATGGCAACTGAAGTAAGATATTATATCAATAGATACTCATGTGCAAATATCTGTGATGTCTGAACACCCAAAATGCAAAATCATGCTACTGAAGCCATTTTTTTTTCTATAATAGAATCCTATTTCTCAGAAAGTTTATGGAAACTCTTTCATCCTCCATCCACACCAATCATGCAAGATCTACTTATTCCAGCCTTCACTTTTTTTCCATATAACTGTTCTACAGATTCCCTAATATGATCCACTGTAACGTGTAGCCCTTCCAATCCTAGATCCTGTTTGTGTTTTCTCTTCCCACCTTATTTTTGTTTATATATCAACTTTAGAAACCACCCGTCTCACTCAGATCTGTGTAAGATCGCTCACCTCTCAGAGAGATGTGAATTTGATATATGTCTCTAAATTTTATATTAAAAACATACAAAAATCTGATACAGGTAGTCCTCGACTTACAACAAATCATTTAGTGACCATTCATAGTTGCAAGGGCACTGAAAAAAGTGACTTTTGACCATTTTTTCACACTTAAGACTATTGCAGCATCCCCAGGATCACATGATCAAAATTCAGACGCTTGCGAACTGACTCACATTTATGACTGTTATAGTGTCTCAGGGTCATGTGATCACCTTTTGTGACCTTCTGACAAGCGAAGTCAATGGGAAAACCAGATTCACTTAACAACCGTGATTCTAATTTAACAACTGTAGTGATTCACTTAACAACTGTGGCAAAAAAGGTCATAAAATGCAGCAAAATTTACATAACAAATATCTCACTTAGCAACAAAAATTTTGGCCTCAATTGTGATCGTAAGTCAAGGACAACCTGTATTTCAATAAAAGAAGGCCATTAAAACAAGGATAGCATAATCCAAGTTAAAAGGGCAGGGGGAGGGCTCTCAAAGCGTTAACCAATCCCAAGGTTGCGTGTTCCTCTGAGATCCCCAATGCAAGTCAACAGAGCCAAGTCTTCAGACTCTTCCGAAAGAAGAGTGGGTCTTATCTTGAGCTATTGCAATTTATTTTCCTCTCCATTCCAATGTTAGTACAAATATATCCCCATGAGATAAATGAGAAACGTTTCCCAGTGTTTCCGTTAAATCTTGCCTGTGATATATAAAAATAATCAATCTTTAAATTCACACTCCTATATATGAACAAATTTTCACAAAATGTAGCTGTCTCGCATGGAGCGGGAGCAGGGGGAAGCACCTCCTCCTTCACATAGATATAGCCAGTAAAAAGCATATTTTCATTTTTTTAAAGATTTTATGATGTTCTAATGGCTTAAACCTTCAGATTCCTATGGCACTTTTTTTTTCTCTTAAAACTCCTATAGACACTCATATATCCAGAAAGAAACAAAAAGACACTTCAAAATCTAGGGATTAGGTATATAATGTTTAGTAGGTTATGACAGCACAAAATTTAATTAGTGAATTTCTATCTTCTTTTGTTCCTCCTTTCTAGTTTTCTCAGATACTCACTCACTGGACTTAGAATTGTCCTAATTTTCAAGATATGCCACATTTTACATTTTTATTTTACTATCTATTTACTAACATGTGTTGAATGTTATATATAATTAATCAGTTAATATCTCACAATGTAAATATTTTTTATGTGCTACTTTCAGTTATTTCTTGTTTCTCCTTAAATGAAAGAACTATAACAACAATTATTTATAACGATTAGTTTTTGGCCCTGTAATAATAACAACATCCCTGCTTTAAAAAATACCTCTAATTGTATTGCTAAAAACATTAAAAGCCGAATTTAATGATTTTCAAATATCCAAGTTCACATTGCTTTCATGTGTCCTGAGATTTTCAACAGAATTTGAAGTCACGTTACTTTGAATAATCCTTGAGACTGTTATGCTTTGAGATTTTTTTAAAACATCAAAAAACATATCAGGCATATGTGTTAGGTATATTAAAGCTTTTAATTAGTCTTTATAACACAAGCAAGCAAGGTCATCTTTCTTCAAACAAAATATTCATTTCATATTTAGGTGTCTTCCTTGATACCAGCAGATATTTGTGTTTCATTTGATGAAGATCAGAGGGGTTTTACCTGAATCAGACTTTTATAAATAAGGCAATGTTGGTTTATTTTTTTTAAAAAAGATCATCCTCTGAAGAAAGATATAAAAAGTGTGATAATGCTGATGACAGAGACCTTCAAATAAAAACCCTTCGAGATTCCTCCATTTCTCTCTCCCTCTCCCTCTCTCTCTCTCTCTCTCCCCCCATTTGCTATACTGCAGCTGTGCCTCGCACAAATTCACATGAATGAAAATATTTAGGCGAGAAACCACCCCCTTAGCTTGTTTTCCATATGACTTTCCTGTAATTATTTTGTAATCTGTTCGCACAACAATATATAAAAACATCTGCAAAAACAGGTAATTAATGTGTCAAGCTAAACTAATGCATTTTTATGGTGGCCATGCTTCGTCAACTGTAATTATAACTCTTTTTAAGCAAATGATGATGTGTTTGTTGCAATGTGAAAGTGGTTATTTTAGATGCTCTGTTCGCCATTTCTGCAAACAGAATATTAAAAAAGATGAAAAATAACTATATTGCTACCAAGCAACACATATAAGCTTCTAGCCATTTTTAGTTATTCGCTGCTTTTGCAAATCATCCTGTATGTTTTTTTAAAAAAGGAGAATTTTCTTTTATTTGCATCAGCAGCTGAGTGGGTTTATATCTGCTGCAACTATGTTAGCATAACACTTGGGTTCGCGCAGCATGGAAAGGATAAATATAGGCTCCTAGCCTTGCACCTGAGCCAGCTTCAAGTGTGAAAAATCTTCTCTCAGTGAGTACTGGTGAATATGCATGATGATGATGATGATGACAAAAGTATTCTGAACATCTGAGGCTAATTGCAATTTCTAAAAATATAAGAAGGGCCTTGTGGATTAAGCCGAAGTCATGTCTAGTCTAGAATGGACCCGACCAGGGGTATCTGAGGAACTTACAAAGAGATACAGAAAAGTTATAATCCTCTTCCATGGTTTTTTTTCCCCCCAGCAGCTGGTTTTCCAGGCTTTCTGCCTAGGATTCTAAAATCATAGTCATTAAGCCTAGTAGCCACCATTAATCTGATCCGCCATGAATCTGTCTAATTCTCCTTTAAAACTGTCTAAATGGGTAACCATCATCACACCTGAAGCTGGCAAATACCAGTCTAAATGTGTCATGAAAAACAACAAATTGAATTCATATCAGTTTTGAACCTCTCTCCTTCTTTTACTTCATGAATATACTTCTTGTGTGGCTCAGAAAGGATTAATGAAGTTTGCTGTCTTTTAAATTATCTCTAGTTTAGCTTGTCCAAACTGTAAACTATGTTTGATTGTAATTATGGTTAATCCAAATAAAACAAAGTCATAAACTCTTAAATGAAGTTGGCTTCTTTCCATTTATCCAAGTTAAGAGTTATATTGTTCCTCCAAGGTCAGACCGCACAGCAAACTGCAGTTAATCTGAAATGTAAAATAAAGGTTATGGATTTATTTGGCTGGTTGCTGTGCTGAAGGTGGGGAGACCATGCAAGTATAAAGCTTGTCTAGATTTGTTCTAGTGACTTTTACTAGGGATTAACATTATTATCATTAAATAAATTATGAATAGTAACAAAATATAATTAATAAAAAATATCTGTACCGTCTACCAATGAAAAAGAAGGGGAGAATTAAATTAAGACATACCATCATGTCTTAAATTCACATTGTTTGTTTATAAAGATACATTGCTTTTTAATCAAACTGAGCTCAGCATACAATAAGCATTTCTGAAAATTAATAGCAAAGTGTAAAATTAGTTTGACTGGTTAACTATTTAGAGCAATTAAATTAAAATATAGAATAAAAAATTATGTCACTAAACCCCAAATTGATGGTACTAACTGAATGTGTAAAGTGGAGCAAGCAAACTTTCTGCAGCTGAGGTCATGCTTATTAAAATCAGGCCCCAAGTGCTATCGGCAGCACAGGCAAGAGTGCACTGGGCTCACTGAGTGAGGGATTAAAATGTGCAGCCCATCTGATGAAAAGGTAAATTTATGAAGCAAACAAGGAATTAATTCACTTATTTGCATTTCATTTTAGCAAAATGGGGGGGGGGGGGGAGAGAGAAACTGTACCACCAAACATGAGCATTTTTGCTCCTAAATTTCAGACACCCAAATTGAGAATACTTTGAAGGTTGCAAGACGGGGTTAAGTGGGGTTCTTGTAGGTGCAGATCGCCCATCCTGATATAGTGTAATACTCATACAACTCAGAAAAATAATAATCTAACACATGGACATGCTCACCATGTATGAAGTTCAACAAATTTGGAGTAATTCTACTTTTAGAGAAGCTAATGAATATCCATTATGATGATATTTTATCTGGCAATATAGCTTTCAGTTGTCAGACAGTATATGTCAACAATGCATTCTTGTCACATCCATATACTTATTCCGTAATATATTATTTATGGAGTAGCTTAAAAATTTAAGAGATGTGTAAACCTAAATATGAAATGCTCACTTATTTAGAATTGTTAATATATATTTTACAATCGCTGTCAATTTAATGCTTTGCACCTTCATTCTACCAATGGAACTAAGAGATATTAATTTTTAAAATTATTATACAGCCAGCCAAAAAGTGACAAGACAATTGAAACCTAAATGAGATTATTTTTTGGGGTGTGTGTATGTGTCAAACGGCTTTCCTCAGTAGGCTTCAAAGCCAGTGGAAAATTGGAAAAACTGTTTGTTTTATCAGTGAAGGTCTGCTTGTTAATTTCACAGCAGAAGCTTCAGGGCTCAACAATGGCAAGTTGGACCAGGAATCCTCAGTGCAGAAGTTCATTAATTCAGGAGGGACCAAGGTTAATCTGATCATCAATAAGTGTCAATGACATAATAAAGTGTTGGGGGTTGTTGTTTCTGTAAGCAGATGACACAAAATATTTAACTTGTTTTGTTTTTTTTATTTTTACCTTACTTTATACCACTCTAAAAGACTTTGGACCAGGGACAAGATTATAATATAATTGATGATAGTATGATATATCTATAATGACATCATAATATAACATTATAAACTAAAAACAAAAACAAACATTAGACAAACACCCACAATTCTTCACAAATGGCCAAATGTTCCCTGAAATAAATGTCTTTGTGCTTTTTGAAATGTTAAGAGAATAACAGCAAAGTATATCCTGGTTAGTAGAAGCCACTGATGAAGAGGCCTTTCTTCTGGTCCACACCCTTGCTACGGGGGTGGGACTTTGAGCAGGCTTTTCTGTTTGGTAGGATAGGAGGGGCAGGATCATATTCAGCAAAGTAGTCCTTGATACAACCTGGCATCATGCCATATACTATGGCAAATCTAGACAGCATATTAAAAAGCAGAGACATGACCTTGCCAACAAAGGTATGTATAGTTTTTCCAGTAGTAATGTTTGGCTCTGAGAGTTGGTACTATAAGCAAGCCAAAGAATTGATGCTTTTGAACTGATGCTCTTGAGAGTCTCTTCGACTGCAAGAAGATCAAATGAGTCAATCTTAAAGGAAATCAATCATGACTGTTTTTTTAGAAAGACAGATACTGAAGCTGAAGCTCAAATACTGGCCACCTATTGAGAAGAGAGGACTTCTTGAAAAATACCCTGACATTGGGAAAGATTGAAGGAGAAGGGGGAAGCAGAGGATAGTGTCATCAATGCAATGAACATGAATTTGGGCAAAGTCCAAGAGAAAAGTGGAGGTCAGGGGAGGCTGGCATGCTATGGCTCAAGGGGTTGTGAAGAGTCAGACACAAATTAGCAACTGAACAACAACCGTGCTATATATAGCTTTATAAAAGATAACCAGCATGTCGAACTGGGCTCACAGGTCAAGTAGAAACCAATGGTAGCTTTGACTTCTTTGACATTCTCCTGTAGAGACTGTTTCAAGAGTCTTGAAGCCTGCCTACTCTTTGAGTTATCCTGAATCCAGACCTGACGGCTTCTGTCACTCTAACTCAGGGTTTCCTGTTCCTTGGGGAGGTGCAAATAGAGACCCAGGAAGAACCTCTGAGTTATACTGTTATACAGAATACAGAACAATAGAGTTGGAAGGAGCCTTGGAGTTCTTCTAGTCCAACTCCCTGCCCCATCAGGAGACTCTATACTGTTCCAGACAAGTTGTTGTCCAATCTCTTCTTAAAAATCTCCAGTGTTGGAGCACCCACAATTTCTGAGGGCAAGCCATTCTGATGAATTGTTCTAGCTATCAGACAATTTCTCCTTAGTTGTAGGTTGGCTCTTTCTTTGAACAGCTTTCATCTGTTATTTTTTATCCTGCTCTGAGGTGCTTTGGAGAATAAGTCAACCCTCTGTACTTTGTGACAGCCTCTCAAATATTGAAAGACTGCTATCATGTCACCCTCAGTCTTTCTATTTGGCAGATTAGATATACCCAGTTCCTGCAATCCACCTTTCCCAGAACTTCTTTGTATTGTTTTCATTGTTCATTTTTGTGTTGGATTTTTAGGGGAAGTGTTTACTTACAAGAGGAGTAATGGCAAAAAGGTTAAGAACCCCTGCCCTAACTAGTGCTTGGCAGTTTAGTTGAGAGATCAAATGTTCATTATGATCAGTAAAGTTTTGCTGCTACATGAAATTCATTGGGTCTCCATATATTCCACAAGAATCTAATGTGCTTCCATATTTGGTTGAAAGTGATTTCTGTGTCTGCCTAATTGGTGAGTGACCATAAACCAGATCAGGAACTGTATGTCACAGGGGCTTCTTCCTTTCATTTAGCATCTCTCAAGATACAAGTAAAATTAGCTTTCTGAAACTATAAGGCATTCTTATTTGGATTATTATTTAACAAACACAGTTAAATTGGCACAAGATAACTTTGTAAAAGGCTGCCTGCAGTTTTTGTTGAATTTCAGTCCCTGGGATTTTAATCAACAGGGGGAAAAGCCGTTCTCAGAAATAGCTTTTCTATTTTGATAAGGAAATAAAAATGTGTCAAACCTCTTCTTCTTCCAGTGTAAGTTCTGGAGTAAACAGGAGGAGGTTATTTTCAAAGCCATGTTCCAAGGTTGCTCAGCCAGACCCCAATCACAGCAACACAGAGCAAGTGAGAAGAGTAAAAAGGATTCCCATCCCCTTTGCATTCTGTTCTGGAAGAAACACTTTCAGCCCAGCTCAGAAAAAATGGCCAAGAATCAGAGTAGCATAAGAGGAACTTGTTAGACAACAAAAGAGGAACCCAGCAGACACCTGATCCTGGGAAACCAGCTTGAACAGGGAATGCACGTTCAGTACAGGGACTGCAGGAAAAATATTTGCATTACACATTTCCTGGACGATATTGCAGTGCCCGATTTATTTATTTCATTTTTTGGTATCTGCAAAGCCTGTAGCTTTTTCTCCTTTTCTACAACCACTTTAAATAACCATACTTTCAATCTAGGTACAACTTGATGCAAAACACTTCTATATAAGAAATAAAAGGAAATCTACTGCAAGAAAATTACGTGTGTGCTTCATAAGCCGTAACTGTAACCTGTAGAGAGTGGGTATACTCCAGAATGCTCTGCGAGAAGTAAGAGTCTTCTGGTCTTTAATTTGCCTTCCAGTTTTGCATGATGACACATAAGGCAATTGATTCAAAAAAATAAAAGAAACCAACAACATCCATACAGAAAGTAATAGTAAGAAAATACCAACAGTGAAAATTCTTTCATGGGAAAGAATGTTCAAGGTTTGCTTTTGGCCTCCTTTCCAACCCATCTATAAAAGTAGGGAAGAGATGGATGTGATGCACAGTTCATTTGAGGACTTACTAGAAAGAATCAATTAACAAAAAGGGTATTCGCTAAATCAGAAGGCAATAAATGGGCCTGGAGGGGTGTACCAACCTTAGGCTGCTCTTCATATTAATAAACTCCAGCATCAGTTTTACAGATGATCTAGATCATGTCCTTCTCTACAACTGGTGTAGTAAATTTCAGCCAGAATCCATGAAGTGTTATAGCAATCTTCCCTATTCTGATGCCCTCTGGATGTGCTGAGATTTTAATCCCCAGAATTCTTAGACAGCATGGGCAAGCAGTAAGGGGAGGGTGACATCCAAATACGTAGAAGGCATCAGGTTGGTGACGGCTGATTCAGGGCATCAGTTTGAAGAAAGCATGTAGGCAGCTAGAAAACCATTCTGTAGAAACACAGAGGCCTGAATCAACTTTAATGCTAAAAATTATTTTAGCTAATATCTTTGCGTATGGTACACCAGAATTTCATCTACCTGCTAGATTGGGAAGGGGAGTTTTGGGGGAGGAGACATCACATTTTATTTTTAATACGGTGCTAGGGACTGTACTCCTGGTGAAATATTGAATTTAAGCTTAATTAAAATTAAATTATTTAAATACAGTTCACATAATTACTCTCCACTTGGTTCTGAAAACAAAAAACAAACCCCAAAACACAAAACTGCTGAAAATTTTGTCATCTAGCTGCCAAATCTGAGTGGAGCCAGGAAAGATACATGTAGCACGTACATGTAGCACATAGGCTCTCCCACTCCTATTACAGAATCAAAAAGAAAAGGCCAGAAGTAGGCTAATGGAAGCAGCATAGATACTGGGAACAACAACACTAGGTTCTTTCATTAGCCTGAAGGATTACTGTGTGTCCTTGATTAAACCTTAACCTTGCTGTCGGCAAAAATCAAAAGTCCAGATGGATAGCTAGGCCTTTCCAAACCAACATTTTGATTTCTGAGCAGGAAGAGCATTTCATAATTGGGGTGCTACAGCCAAGAAATCCTGCTGTGTCTCCATATAATGTATTATTCCCAATGGGAGGATGCAGAGAATAATTCTTTGGCAGATCTTAACATTCTGACTTATAAAGGAAAGGGTGCTTTGATATTGAAGTTTTAAGTATTTTGAAAATAATCATTAATTTATATTGATATGTATACAAATTTTCCATCCGTCCATCTGTCCATCCATCTATCTGTCTATCTTAATTAGATTTTTTTCTTTGCTTCTTTCAAGATAACCTTATGAATCTCCCAGAATAGTTCCTCTCTAAGTGTATTTATTTCTAAAATTTATTAATATCAATCTTGTGAAGGTTGAAGCATTTCTGGCAACCTTGGGAGCATTCCAAAGACATCTATATACTCATGTTAGAAGACAAAATAAACTTTGGCCTTAGCTTAAAAAATATTTTTCTGCATTTAACATTGCAGCATGTGTAACTTTCTGCTAAAGTACAGAATACAGAATAACAGATTTGGAAGGGACCTTGGATACCTTCTAGTCCAGCCCCCTGCTTAAGCAGGAGACCCTATAACATTTCAGACAAATGGTTGTCCAGTCTCTTCTTAAAAACCTCCAGTGATGGAATACCCACAACTTCTGGAGGCAAGCCATTCTACTAACTGATTGATCTCACTGACAGGAAATTTCTCCTTAGTTCTAGGTTGCATTTCTCTTATTTATTTATTTGCTAAATTTATTTGCTGCCTATATCACTGTGAGGCTATTCTAGACAGCTTTCTTTTTTTCTTTCTCTTTGTTAAGCTTCCATCGGTGACTTCTTGTGTTGCCTTCAGATGCTTTGGAAAATAGATTGACACTCTCCTCTCTGTGAAGCCCCCAATATTGAAAAACTGCTATCATGTCATTCCTAGTCCTTCTCTTCAGACACACACACACACACACACACACACATATTTAAAATTAGGACACATTTAATTATTGTCATGACAAAACAAACAGAAATCAATCAGACTAATCCTACTTACTTATTTTACTGATAGATAGAGGCTCCTTTTTTCTAGAATATCCCTAATGAAAAGAATTTGGCTGAAGAAGTTAGGATTCAGAAAGCAGCTTCTCAAATTCTAACCAAAGCATATAATGCATTTCACCCTGAAGTGACAGGCCGATCACTTTTCTTGGAAATGCTTCTAAGTGAAAAAGTGACAAGGGAGAGTAAGCAACATCTACAAAACACAGCTATGGTTTTCAAATAACTCAGTAAATTTCTTAGGTACTGAGAGACAGTTCTGGCAATCTTCAGCTAGCTAGCTTTGTGACCAACATTTCCTGGTAGAGCAAAGCCCTTGTTGAAAGGTTACAACTCAAGGAAATACCATATTTCTTTGCTTCTCTGATTCTCTTGTTGGACTAGGCACAAAATTTTATTGAAAAAATGTTTTCTACAAAGAGAGGAAAATAAAAACACAGGAGTCTATCAACGGGCAGTGTTGTTATGTGATGAGGAAATTCTGATCACAGCTGGCCTCCTTTAATAAATGTGCATGCAGCACATTTACTTTTGCCACAGATGTGCATTGTTTTGTTTCATCGAATCATTCTCCTTCATGAAAGTATTACCTGTATCCATTCTTGCTTTTTTCTTTTTTTCTAATAAAATTTTATTATAAAATACAAAATTTGGACTTCAAAATCTGTTAATTTCAATCACAGACTGATTTTACTCACAACACTCCCAAATAAATCTGACATTTTTTACCAGAAACTCTATAAAGAGCAGTCTTTAAAGAAAGGGATGGTCAGGACATATTTCTCCCCTGAATTTGGAGTAGTAAAGGCACTTCTGTTTGTATTTGGCTGCCACAAATATCCAATATATTCCTTACAGGAAAGCTACTAATAACCTCTCCTGTTCAGGAGGTAAGAGAACCAGGGGCCCAGAAGCGTTTTTCTGTGATAGCCCTTGCCTCCCCTTGAGCTAATATCCCCTTAACTCAAATACATAGTTTCCTGGGATTGATGTAATGGTATGTGGGAATGACTGCAGGAGACAAGAGGGAGATTTGCAGACTGGCCAACCAGTGTATAAAAGATATTTCAGGCCATAGAAATATCTGTGGGAAAAATGTTTCAAAGGGATAATCCCTAGTTTTCTGGAGAATAAAAGGAAACGATTAGACAGCTTAGATTAGATTAGATAGATAACATGGACCTAAGAAAAAAGTGGTTTCTTTAAGGACCTGTCAACAGATACAGTGAATATGTCCATTAATAATAATAATAATAATTAATAATTTATTCGATTTATATACCGCCCCTATTCCGCAGACTCGGGGCGGTTCACAACA
>JANHFL010006579.1:262361-285739 GCA_032468155.1 Oxyrhabdium leporinum | reverse complement strand
TTCCAGATACTTCTATAATGTCTACCTTACCGGGCCTTTAAAGAAAGCATTAAAGCATTTTGTATAATTATACTGGTTCATAACTTAGTGTAGTTGGATAGATCTTCCTCTCTCTTTCTGCTGGTGGAGGAGAGAGTTTGTTTACTTCTTTGTGTGATGCTATCTATTGGGTTTTATTGTTTATAGTGTTGTTTTGTATATGTTAAGCTGCCCAGAAGGTAGGGTAGGGTAGGGTAGGATAGGATAGGATAGGATAGGATAGATCCAGATTTGATAGTACATAGGTCTCCAATTTTATTTGTGAAAAAAGTATACTAGTTTCACTCATTTATTAGTGTAAAAGTCTGGTGCAGAGGATGGGAACTTTTTTGGCACAATTAGTTTGTTAAGAAACTTGGGACATCCAAAAATATTACCTTTCAGTTATCAATTCATATTCAGTGGAAAGGATTCTCCTATCCCCTAGAGAAAAATAGAAGACTTTGCCTTGAGCACCCCCCTGTGGGCTCAGATTAGAACTTCAAGGAAGGGTTCTTTACATTGTGTCATAATAAATCTTGCTTTATATGCTGGGAACAATGTAGTATTCCCTCTAGAAGTTGTGCACTTCTCATCTTAAGCTGTACTTCTATTTCTGATTATTCATACTGGAGATTTGTTCTTAATCATGTGAAATAATCATTATATGAAATAAAGTATGGCTTATAAGGTGGTTTGTTTCTACAAACCAAAAAGATACTATAGGCTCCAAACTATTGCTAAGTTATGGTTAAATAAAATTGAAAATGAAAACTTTGAAACTCCCATTGTAATATCCAAATGCAACCGTGGAGGGGTGGGGATAAAGCTCCTACTGAATCATATGCGAATAAACATTTTTAAAGTATGTCGAAAACAGACAGAGCAAGAATTTTACCTAATGAAGTTATGGAAGTAAACTTGTTGGTCAGAAGTTCCTTGTTCCTAGCAAAAGCTACTGGACTGATTTGAAGGAAAAAAAAAATTCTACCAGAAGCCTCACCTGCTAAACCTGCCTCAGAGGAATAGATCAGAGAGCAAACAGTAGTGGGGATTATTTCACCGTAAGTAGAAACCACCTTTTTCCCCTATCAGCTGGTACTGCCAAACGTATCAGAAGGAGAATTCCTTCTATTGCATTCTGATCTTCAACCTTCTCAAGTTTGAAACTAAGAAACCTCCTTTTAATGCCTTGGATGGCTTGCTTACTTGCTTTCTCTTTTCCTTCTGCCTGGTGACTTTTAGCCTGTAAGCCTATAAGCACAATTTCTGTTCTTTATAAGCTTTTCTATTTCAACAAAGAAAGAAAGAAATGTAAAGTGACCCAGGATGGCTTTTCTTTTTCCTTTAATATCCAATGATTTAATTACAATTCAAACTTGCTGCATAGAGGATAAAGGCTTAGGTAAATTAAAATAAGTGTTAAAATAAATGAGGTCATACCTTGAACTCCTTCTAAAAGCAGATCAACTCCTTTTCTGTAAAAGCCAAACGCGGCTTCATAATCTTCCTCTTCCTCCTTCTTCAAGGCCAGCTTTATCAGTTCTCCAGCTTTGTCCAAGTAATCTCTTCTGCCAAGCTTGGCCTTCAAGCTCCCAGTGAATAAACCCCGACTCTCCCTCTCACTCTCAGATTTGCTCCATTCATGATCTAAAATGGCAGATGCCAATACTGGAGGCTCAGCAGCAAAGCTGAGACCAAGTGATGTGCTGGGGGAATCCTGGTTAGATGCCATTCCATCATCTAACTCAACAAGAGAATCTGCATCAATGGTCAAGGAAATCAAGTCACTGTCACTGGATAAACCTGTAGTGCAACGAAAGAATGGCAAGTGAAAGAATTAATGTTCTTCTCCCTTTGTCCTCTAAAGAAGCCCTACAAGCAAGTCTTGATTTAGAAGGTGAGTACAAGACGTATCCATGAGAGATATTAACTATTTTACTCTCAGATCACTGCCTCTAAAAAAGATAGTGGTCTTTCTTTTATATGGTGATTAGATATGATGTACTTTGAGCGCTCAGTAAACTATATCATAAACTCTAATGAAGATGAAGAATTTTGATGAAGATCATACAATTTGTAACTTATTTTTGTTCAACCTAAATTATATAACCTATTCCACTGGTGCGTAAAAAACTAGTACTCTGCCAGGTTAAACTAAAAATCCATCTAGTTGAGTATTTAATTCATACTATGGCTCAAGAACAGCCCACTGGAGACCATCACTCAAGCTGCCCAGCAATTAATTTTGAGAAATGTATGGCTACAGAGGCAGGTACTACCATATATAGGCAACATGTCTTGCAATCAGTGACAATTTTTCCTGTTTGAATTTATTTAATTTTCTTTCAAATCATTCTAGGTCAGTGATTATTATCAAAAAACTTGGGATGCCACTTCTATAGTTCCATGTGAGGAAATGCTTCTTTTTATCTGTCCCAAACCTCCTAACATTGGATTTATTGGGTGAATCCAAGTTCCAATTCAATGGGAAAGGAATACAATCTTCTTTGTCCATTTCTATTATTGTTTATATTATGCAGAGCATACACAGGCTGATGAATCCTTTTTTTTAATCTAATCTAGTAAGTCTCAGCGCAAATATCTATGACATTTTTCAATCATCCAAGGCACGGTTGTCCCAAAGCGGTTGTTCAAAAAGCAACTGGACTTCCTTGGGTTTTTTTCCTCCTTGAAAACATTCCGCTTCTGATCCAAGAAGCTTCTTCAGTTCTTCAGAATTGAAGAAGCTTCTTGGAAGAGAAGTGAAACATATTCAAGGGAAAACAAACCAAGAAAGTACAGTTGCCTTTTGAACAGCACCTTTGGGACAAGTCTCAGTGCAACATTCCCTCATAAAAGAGTGATATATTTGTTTTATTATAATTTCTGTCTCAACAATTAAAGCACAGTTGGTAGAAATATACTTTATATATCCATATTAACTGTTCTGATAGTATTTCCAAGTGCTGAACCTACCCATACCTCATATTTCTTCTTCTTTAGTGTTTCTCTGAGAGATTTGGGTCCTACGTTATTGAGTAGCGTAATTTTCTCAAAGTACATAATGACATTTAATAGTCACTCATCTTTCTTTTAACAAGTAAATAAAATGCAGTAAGCAGGTGAATAACACTAAAATAGCCTCCATTGCTTGGAGAGTTATAATTTTTATTCCTGCATCTATTTAGAGCGCTTTTGTAAATAAATAGATGGAATACAGTCAAAAAGTCACTGAGGATTTGAATAAAATGCTGATTTGTACACCAACTCATATTCAATGGACAATTTATTTTATTGCTGTAAAATATAACTGGTGAAAAATTAGAGCATTCCAAAAGTTCTCATACTGAAAGTGTAAACCAGATGAGTATTATGCAAAACTCAGATTAAAAGAACCAGTGAAGTGGCACAGCTTGAGATTGAAGTCAAAATCTGGTAACCCTCCAGTTCGAGCCTGTATTCTGCCAAAAATGCATTTGGTGATCTCAAGCTGGAGGAGATGAGCAATAGTTTAACAGAAAGGCCAATGTTTTGCATATAGAATGTCTCAGATTATATAGCAGCTTGCTCACACTGTCTCTGACAGAATTATTTATGGTCATTCATGCCCTTGTACCTCTCATCTATATTGCTACAGTTTGCATTACACAGGGCTGCCCTTGAGGACTATTCAGAAATTATTAGCCTGTATGTTAATAGGTTCTGCCTTGTGTTCCCTGTGTGATATTGTTACTGAGGAAACTGCCCTGATTGCCAATAAGATCCAAATGCAATTCACTGTGTTGCTTGTTCCTTAAAAGCCCCATTTAGCTTGGAATCTGATAATGTTCAAAACTGTATGCTGCAACCTAAAGGGCTGATGCATTATGGGTAACCTCTTTTTTCCAATTAAATAATGAATTAACCAAACACCGCTCAATTTACTCCATTCTTTCTTACCTCCATATTCTGACTGGCTAAGTGTCACTTCATCAAGGACATCTTTCCGAGCTGTAGAAACAAAAATAAAATGAAGCCAACATTAATTACGCATAGCTTTGAAATAGGGGAAGCTCACTGCAGCCAGGAAATTCTAAAAAATAACGGGGGGAAGGGGTACAGTTTGTTGGGTATATGAGCTCTAAAAAAATATATTTTATTCTAAAAGCCTCAACCAGCTTCTCTCAACCATTCACCCTTCAGATATGTAGGATTACCAACTAACCTGACCACCAGCCTATACTGAAGATGCACCACAAGTCCATAAGTGTTCAGATACCTGACCTGTATTTTCCCCTGATGTTCTTGTTTTCATCTGGTCTCCATTTCTTTTCAGATTTTACATTATGTTCTACTGCATTTGCGAATTTTATATCTGAAAAACCTCATTTGGTGAATCCCCCTAAAGAGCACTGGCTAGAAATGCACCAAAAAGTCAATCATAAAGAGGATTTCATAGTTTACAGTCAGAACATTCAATTAAAAATTATCTGAACAGTTATTGCTACAATAGGTGTATTCCATCATGGTTTCTGCATAACAGAGAAAACCAAACCAGGAAAAAATTACCACTTGCACAATCAAGAAAATTAGAACTGAAATATAATGCTGCCATCTAGAGGAGATGAAGATTAAGAGACCATAAGAAGTTGTTACCAAATCTAATTTAAATGTGACAGAAAGACGGAAAATGTTAAGGCATGACCGAAAAGTATTGACATATTTTATTGTTTTCTTCTTACAGATCCCTTCTTTCTGCCCACTGGTCACTTGGGGAAACAAATAAAGAAACAATATATCAACATAGTTAAAATTCAATTTAGATTTAATTCTATTTTGGAGAAATAGCTGTCCAGCATGCCACTCAAAAGCCAAGGAAACAATTGCATAATATACTAAATCAGGATTGTTTCAATCTCAGCACACCATGGAGATCAAGTGGCCCAAACATGCTATATAAAATTCCTCAACTGCCTTTCCCAAAAGAAACTACAGTTTAAAAAAATCTGGAACTAGATTACAAAAAGTAAGAAGAGAGAGCCAACCTTCAGAACTGCAGGTAGATAAGCTGTCTGTCAGAGAGTCCACCAGAGGTTCTGCAGGACCAATCAATTCAGATCCGTCATGCACCTCTCCATCCTTAAAATAGACACAAAACAATATAGATAGATAGACAGATGGAGGGAGGGAGGGAGGGAAGGAGAGAGAGACATATTCCAAGTTGGTAAAGATCAATTTTATATTCTTTCCAGATTCAGTCTATGAATAATCAATAAAAAATAAATGAAAGAAAGAAAGAATAATCAATAAATATCAAAAGTATTCCTAAATCAAATTGACTGGTTTGCAACACCTTCCAGCTGACACATTCCCATCCTAGAAAAATGATATTGAGGACTGCTATCTATTTTCAAGAAGATATTATTTTAAAGCAGCAATATTAGCTTTTAGGATTAAATAGATTTTTAACCCCAAGAGGCATTCTGGCTATACACAAAATTCCTCAAAGAGGCTTAGAACTTCCTCATCATTAAACAATCTGTATGGACACATCAAAGAGTTCATAACCCACCAGATCCCCTGCCCCATCTGCTAGAAAAGAAAGAAAGCTGTCTTATCTTAAATTAACTTTCACCCATATTTTAATCTGATACCTCTCAAACTAGAATGCTTCTCCTCTAGAAAATATCTTTGCTGGTTTTTATATCAGCTTAGCAGCCTTATTCCTGTTGTACCAATTTAATTGTTACACCATAATTATAAATCATAATGAACTCCATTGTAACGTACCACAAACAATGTTTACCAGTCACACAAAGGTTGTGGTTTCTCAGTCAGGTTCATATAAAACATATTTTGGCTTCCCAACACCGTTGGAATGTATATGATACAGCTGAGCTTAAGCACATCTGGATCTGCTTAGTGCCTAGGCAAAGCCTGGGTTCTCCATGCTTGTCTCCCTAAACCCTCATGGAAGAAATACTGGAAGTACATAAACAAGCTTCCCTGACCACAGCTTGGTATGATGTGTGAAGTTAGCCAAAGCCAAATGGATCAGATCTGGGCTGCAAAAATCTACATGGCTATAAATAGTAGCAAAGAGGTACAGAATACTTATATGCCATTCTGCCATCTTAGTGATGCCTGGATATTTGCAGCCCTATCTGGCAGTACTATATGCCTATTATGTAGAAGTTTGGGTGTCTGCAGGGAAGATCAAGGAGGAACAAATGACATGTGCTTAATGCTACAGAGTATCTGATACAAAAGACATTTTTGCATTATCTTGACATAATCACTTTATTGCACATGCATTGCCAACTGACATCCTCTCCGCTTGCTGAAAAGACCATTTAATAGAATATCAGCAATGTGCAGTTACTAATCTAACTATTAGACACTCTTTCTTTCCACTCTGCATCAATAATATATTTAAGGCAGAAAATAGTAGCGAAGTAGAAGTTGTTTGTCTATCTAATATAATCTATACGGTACTTTATTCATTTGTTTCACAACATTTGTATACTGTCCCAATCGAAAATTATCTGGTTGTTCTTCATTCTAACAAAATGCCTTTCTGTTTTACATCATATAGAGAATGATCTGTAATAGTAACTATCAGTTACTTACATCACCCAGAACTCTGTTTATAAACAGGCATCATTTCCTGAGTAAGTGGTTGCATATGGGGGTATGAAAGAATGGAGATTTTACATGCTTGTTTTTTTGTTTGTTGGCATACTATAGAGAATCTGTTTCAACCTTAGGTCAATCCTGAGAACCTATCATATGCAACTGTTTAGATGGAAAATTGAGGATATGGATAGCTGCCCTTGAGCAAATACAGAGAGATTGCTTACGTTTTCCTGAGATTTATAGTAAACTGCATTTGTACTAATTTTTGCAGAGCAATAGCACTATGAACAAGTACTTCAATCACACAGTGAAATGAAATAATCCATTAGACGGGCTAGCTGAAAAAGATTAACCTTAAAGAAATCCTCAAGCTGCTTGCTATTGTAGAGCATGGGGATGTTGGCAGAAAACTGAAGCAAATCTTCTGCGCACTGTCTTCTCTCTTCAATCACACCTTCTTCAAATCGCCCTGAAACATGAAGAAAATCAACATTCTGAGAAACAAGCTGTTTTTTTTCTGACAAAAATCCTTTACGAGGAAAAAAAGGCCTTGCATCTACAATTGCTTCAGGAGACAGGATCAAATATCTGGGCTCAAATGTACCAGAATGTTTTACCATCTATTGAAGATATATATAATTTGGTAGCCCTAATGGAATGTAAAGCTCCATCTTTTATGAGAACATGTTGATCAGCCAATAAAACACTAAATATATACTCAATATCAAAAAAATAAATGAGAGAGATCTATTCTGTACTGTGCCCACTTCAACCCTAATCCCTTATGGTTGCAGACTTCAGCTATTTGGTTTGTGCTAAAAACAAAGACTTGGATTCTGAATTTCTCTTCACTGAACACCATGCACGCAACAGTCTTGCTACTGGAAGACTAGATGCTTAACAGGCTCCATGGTCAAATCTCATGTTTTCTGGCAATATTTCTATTTGAGCGAGAGAGGATGCCATTTCAGCTGGGTACTGATAAATGCCAATTCATCCAGCTGCTTTATCCAATGAGTGAAGCAAAAGGCTGCCCTTCATCAGTCTACTGGCAGCTGATTTGTTTCTCTCCTATAATGACCCTCAAAAGCTAGCCTGGCAAATGCAATGTTCGTTTAACAAAAGGCAGAAAGCAAGAGTCTGATTACATTGTTGTAGCTATCCCTTGTTTTGTTTTGTTTTTTAACTCTATCTTTGCAAATGCTGACACTAAAACATCGTCCACAGGAAGTTGTCTCTTGTCCTTCTCATTTTGCTGGTTGTTAAAATATGTTTTCACAGGAAGACTTTGAGACTAAAAATCCTTTTCAGTCAAATTTGATACATAGATCAAGCTAATGCACGTAAGCCCCAATTGGTTGGGTTCACACATCTTACGAAGTTCAAACCCACATTATAGCTTAGCACACTATACTTCATTACATTGTTCTTTTAAAGACTTACTACACTTATTTCTCTTTTGTACTGCTACTTTAGTATTTTATTACTATTTGATCAATTGCTTTAATTTACCATTGTTGATTACCTTGAACAAAATGGAGGAAAAACAGGGTATGCACATTTTAAATAAACAACCTTGAGTACTTCTATTTTTATTATGTCCAATAGTGGATTACCAGTTCAGTTTGGAGATTGTTACCTATGGTTTGTACCAATTATAAAATGGGAAGGCACTACAAATGATTTGGGCTTCTAGACATGTTACAGGAAAACCAGGTTTTAGAGCTGCTTGATGATATCCACATCCATTTACTCAATACTCAGCTTACTAAATGTTTAACTTTACCACTGCATCCATGATACAATGGCTTCTTGAAGTAGATAAATTATGCTGAATATCTGCCTGTGTACCTAAGAACAGTGCCTAAAAAGAAGGCATCATTACAATGAACGCAGAAACTAAGTAGAATCAGCCTTGGTCAGGTAAAGGGAGGTTGTCTGAGAATTCCAGTTGGCAGATGAGACTCAGAAGTTGAAGCTGAAAAACATCCCAGAAAAATGTTTTCCATAATATATCCAATCTATTCCATAATACTGCCAAGAAAACTACAGGAAGGCGGTCACCAGAAATCAAGGGGAATTTTTTTTTCTTTTATTTTATCCAAGAATAAAGTTACATAGCACCACTGTCATAAAAATACATAACTATCAAATCTTATCCAGGAAAAAGTATTATTTTTATTTTTTGCTTTTTAGAGGTATATATATTTTTTAAAGGAAGAGATGTGGATAATCTATCAGGTTCAAGAATGAAGACAATCACCACCACATTATAAATTGAGGAAACTGTTGTTCTTTCAGGAAGATTACGTATTTCAATGATTGAATCATGGATCCAATGTGAGCATATCAGCATTGGATACAATAAAATGACAGACATATCTGAATGTCCTTCTTTTATTACCCAATCTTTATCCTTGACATCTCTTCTTCCAAGGAGCTTAGAGTAGTATGTGCATAAACATCTCTTGAAAAAGATGCAAAATATGCACATACATATATACACACTTTTTTACCTCACAACAGTCCCAAAAGGCAAGATAAGTTGAAAGACAATGAAAGGCAAAACCTCAGCTTCTTGATCAAATTGAGATTTCATTCAGAGACTCCCTAATCCCAATTGAATGTTCTCAGCACTGCACTGTAATAGTTTACAATTTGTATTCTCCTCAATTTTTCCAAAATCAGAAAAAACAACAGCACTTGAGCATCTCAGAAGAGGACACCTTGTCCAAAGTTATATCAGCCGTGTATTTTAAGATGTTTTTCAATGTCAACTTGCCTATAAATTCAAAAAATTCAAAAACAAAAAAGTTTATATCCAAATAATAAAAATATGCTATTGGGACATCCAACTTATGAGACTGCCTCTCCCTGAGGATATCTCTCCTGGGTGCACTCCAGGTCCCCTTCCTTAAATGTTTCCATCTGATGGGATCTCAGAGGCATGCCTTATCGGTAGTCACCCCAAATCATTTGGAACAGCCTCCGACTGGAGGAAACCTTAATCTTTTGGCAAATTTGGGCACTTGGCAACCAGTGAGCATTTGTGATCATTGTAGCATCCCATGATCACATGGTCACCATTTGCATACTTCACATCCCATTTCCAACAGAGTCAATAGAGAAGCCAGCAGTAAAATCAAAAATCGTGGTCATTTGATGTCTAACTGTAATCATTGCAGTGATTCACTTAATGACCACAGAGGGAATTACAGCGCTGTCAGTTCCAAATGTGATTGTTAAATGAGTATTACCTGTATTATTTCATAATTTCATTAATCAAAGTCCTTTTAAAATTTTAATCAGCAAAGCATAATAGGAACTTATGGAGGTTTCTAAAGAATTACAAGAAAAAGGTATAGAAGGAATTCAACATAAACATTAAAAGGCAAGTTTTCTTCTATCATTTAGCTATAAGAAAATATTTGAAAAGAACACTATACTTAAGTATAGCAAGTAAATAAAATATTCTGCATTTTCCTGGGGTGATTAATGTCAAACAAATAACCATTTTTTCTCACACAGAACCACTATCACAACAAAACACATTTTACAGGCACACACAAACGTACTTCTTCCTCCTTCCAATGGAAACAGCAAAAAAGAAGGAAAAACAGAGTGAAGATATAGCAAGAGGAACAGTTGGCTGCAGCAGGAAGAGAATGAAGACAAAGGGGAAATTTGATGGAGGAGCTATGAAAACAAAAACTAGCTAGAGGAAGAACAAAAAAAAAGGACACAACCTCTGCTTAGGCATTACAGTTTAACAAGTCAATTTAACTAGCAAAGCAGTCCTCAGATGATGATATTCAGGCTTATCTGAATATCAGGTTTTTCAGCAGTGATAACTGCAGACATCTCACTCTGACCCACCTGTTTGTTTTCAACAGTTCCTTCTATTTATGTCAGGAATGCAACACAAATTATGATTTGGAACTGATCATGGCTAACAAAATGGTTTATGCATAAATTAACACTGGCCCACAATTAGATCCAGAATCAGGAGTGGAAACTGTACAATTGAGATTTATACAGTAACAAGTTATCTTGATATTCTAATTGTAATTAGAATCTATAATGAGATATACAATGGATATCTAATACATATAGGATATATTATTACTTGTGCCCAAGTCAGTCTGGCTCTTGATCCTTGGCAATAATGTGGACAAGTCCCTGCAATTTTCTTGGGAACACTTTTCAGAAATGGTTTGCCACTGCTTGGCAATCCAATTATTCTATTTCACGATGAACAAAAATATATTCCCAAATTATTTAATGATTTGAAAAAGATGCTTACCAAATACTATTGCTTTAGCAAAAGGAGGAAACAATTCTGTATGCCTGAATAAGTGCTTATGAATCTGCCAGAGTTCTTTGTGCAATTTCTTAAAGTCACTGTATCTCTTCCAAACGACTATCTGAAGCAAAACAAAATAAAACAAAACAGAAAACAAACACACCCATGAGGCAATTAATCCTTCTAATAAAGCATTTATAAAAATAAAAAAATAGCAGAAACCAATACAATCACCAAAAATATTAGCCAGCAGTATAAACCTACATTTTTCTGTGATATCCTTTTTCCTTCCCTGTCTTTTTCTACCTGAAGAACAGATCTACTAAGACGTATCAAGTAAGAATTTTAATCCAGGAAATCACTTAATACATAGTTTTGTTCATAAACTAATGGAGATAATTCTAATTGAATTCTTACCTAATAATGTATTTAAATTCAGTTTAGTCATGTAAAATATATTTTTAACGTACTGTTTCAGCCCATTTAAAATCTGTAAATAACTGCACAAAAATAGTAAGGTTAAAAAAAGCTTAAAGTTTCCTCTGTCCAGTCGTGTCTGACTTAAGGGGAGCGATGCTCAGCAATGTTTTCCTAGCCGAGGGAGCCAGTGTTGTCTGAAGACACTTCTATGGTCATGTGGCCAGCATGACTATACGTCAAGGCACACAGAATGCTGTTACCATCCCACCGAAGTGGTACCTATTTATCTACTTGCATTTGCATGCTTTTGAACTTCTAGGTTGAGAGGAACTGGGGCAAAAATGGGAGCTCACCCGTCACTCAGTAGGCACAATTTCATATTCATTTCCCCCCTCTCTCCCTCCCCTTCCTTCTCTCTCTCTCTCTCTTTCTCTCTTTTGCAAAGCTACTCATAGCACCCTGTTCCTTTTCTGCAACCTATCCTTATGTTTTCCAATCAGTTTATTTGTTGTAAAAATTCAGCACCAGCCTGGAATTCTTAACTGTTTCTTAAGAATTGGTTTTTCTTGTTAGGGGCACCAAGATCCCATATACCCCATATTGTACATGTATATTTGCACAAAAACAAGTTATTAAAAAGATAACATTATTCAGAATTTATAAATTTACACACATAGCCATTCCACCATTCCCTTTTGGAATAAGTAACACAGAATGCAGAAAAGAAGTAGGAAATAGGAAACCAAGGAATTAGAGTTATGAAATAAGCAAAAGAAAAGTATCTTAGTTAAAAATTAGTATACAGCAACACCATTCTCTCATTATACTTCTGCATACCTTTCTAGTCTTACACATCATCCTTGTTTCCACCACTTCACACACTACATTTTGTCCCTTGAATTTCTCATCCCTCTGTTCTTGGACATCTCATCAACTCCATTCAACCCTTACTTTCTCGGTCTTTCCCTTCCTCCTACCCAAGTCACTCTTCTTTTACACTTGTCTTGTATTTCAACCCCTTCCCATTCCCCCACCCCATACAGATAGTCCTGTTTAACAACCGTTCTCAGCTACTGTGGTGATAAATGTAATATTACAACCAATCCTCCCATTTACGACTTTTGCAGGTCTGTAAAGCAAAGCAAAGTAGAAATAAGATCACAAGCAGTCACAGTTTCACTTAATTACTGCTTAGCTTACTGATGAAATTCCAATTGTGGCCCATTAAATGAGGACTACCTGTACATGACCAAAGCAACTCTGTATATTTCTTTCATTCTGGTCAATCACTTTTGCATTCAATCCACACTCATTCAGCACCCATGTTATTATTTACACGTTCTGTTAAGTCCCCAATTCCTATAGCCTTCAAACTACTTTTTGCCATAATGTACTTAAGTCTCTCTTCCTTATAGTAGAGTGGACTCTTCAAACCTCATTTCTTTTGACAAACATTTATTCCTAACAGCAGACCACAACTACCTATTATCTTTCTCCAAATATTTTGTTTATTTTAATGTTTTTCTATCTTAACCTAGTGCCCCTGTTGTCCACCACCCAGTATGGAACTATTTTAATATTTCTATAGCATGTGTAAGAATTAAACATTATTCCAGATATTGGTGCTCAAAGATTTTATTCAGTACAGATTTAGAAGTGACAGTCCTAATCTGCATCTTCCAGAGAAAAATTCAGATCAGAAAGAATAAGAAACTCTCTTGGCAATTTTGCCTTTCTTCTGTTTCTCTGATGCTGTTTCCAACTCCAAGAAATGTGAAAACGCTAAAAGAGCATGATTGTATATTATGTATTTTACTACTGTATAAAACTTTTCCTAGCCTTAGAACTTTTTATACATAGTTATTTACATTGTACAGCTAGGAAAAAGGCCTGCCAAGCTCAACAGAAACATCTATGCCTGTTTTCTCAAAAGAAAGACAAAAAAAGTAAACAAATTGTTCAGAGATGTATGTATTTTATTCAGCTAAAATTGGAACAGATAATTTAAGGCTTTTTGGCTAGGCTAGATTTTTTTATACTAACACCAAAGTGCTGTTTACAATTGTAAACATTAAACTTGTTTTTAAAAAGTTAAAAATAAATAAGTAGCCAGAAGACATAAGTTTCCAGTTTCGGCCTTACACAGAGTCTACAAGTTATCAGTTTGCCAGTATCAAGTGATATTAACCAATTGTCATATTTGCCAAGCTAAATGAAATGTCTCCACTGAATAACAAGCCAATAAGTGTTTTTGAATATATATATTTTTTAAAAACCCTACTAAATTCAACATGAATATATGGGCCAACTAGATCTAACAAGGCAAATATTTCTAAAAATCTAGATGAAGTAGCATTATATAATACAGAT
Organism: Oxyrhabdium leporinum; assembly: GCA_032468155.1. NCBI lineage: Eukaryota > Metazoa > Chordata > Lepidosauria > Squamata > Cyclocoridae > Oxyrhabdium > Oxyrhabdium leporinum. Next base: position 272,010 of record JANHFL010006579.1, on the reverse strand, counting down.
AAATAATATTAATTATCTTACATTAAGTTACATGAATTTGAGAGGCTAGAGTTTGTGGCATTGATGTATTTTTGATATTATTGTACATATTATATTTTTAGAGTTGGAAGGACTGAATCCATAAAAGCACTTTAAATAAATAAATAAATAAATAAATAAGTAAATAAGCAAGCAAGCATGAAGATATTTGGGGGAATATGTTGTAAGGGCCTTGTACTCCTTGCAATGGTCCATGGTCAATTTCCCCTCTCCAGCCCTCTTCAGGGTGGGGTGAGTATATGACTTTCCTTATACACCATCCCATTCTCTCACTCAGGAGGTGGGCTATAAGCCTCTTCCATATTCCTCCCTTCTTCCACCTAACCACCCTCTGCTCATATCCCTCTTCCATTTCCTATCCAATCACAGGCCCATGCAATTTTTCCATATACTCTGAGCAATCTTTCCTGCTCCTCTTTTTCCACCCCAACTCCAATCTGTAGCGCTCTTTCCATCTTCATCTCCCCCGCTCTTGTCTCTAACAGTCTTTAGTCTAATTTTCTCCAAAGACTCTCCAACTCTAATCTGCAGCACAGTCCTTTAGTTGAATTTTCTTCCAGTTTCTTCTCTTTCTGTACACAGTATATGGAGTTTAAATTCTTCCCTTCTAACTTCTGATTCTGAGGAAGATTCTAACCATCAGGGATGAATTTGTCACTGGGATTGGTAAACACCCTGCCTGCAAGAAGATGTTCTTTAAACTCTTTGAATGTTGGGATGGTTGCTGATGAAATTCACTGAGACTGCAATGGAGGGAAAATGTGTCCTCTACTGCATCCTGTCTAAACAGACTGGCCTTCTCTGAGATTAGAAGCTAAACTGGGATGGACAAGGAATACCAGGCTGTACTCTAAAATGAGAAGTTGCAAAGTCATCCTAAAAGAAGCAATACATGTTATGTCCATACTACTGTCAAGTAAACCACATATACGGTATATGTGTATAAAAGAGACTTTATTGTTTCAGTCTCCACACTACATACACGTTTAACACTCTTCCTTAATATTATTTAAAAACAAAATAAGATTACCTGATTTACAATTAACATGACAAGGGATAAAATCTCAGCTTTCATTGGAATTGCAACTGTGACGGAAATGGTTAAACTTCCCCAACTTACATATTGGAGTGATAATTAAATATAAATGGACTCTTTCTTTAAAAAACCAAAATGGCACTTCATGCTGTGCACTTAACACAATGAGCAACAGCCCTCAGCTTTGCCTTCAGCTTTTCTTAATCAAATAGAACGGCTTCAATTGAACTTGCTACAATCAGTTCTATCATCCAAGTTTATTGACTGTCTTTTTTATGGGGACTCCAAATTCTTCCTTTGCTTGATTTCTAATTCCTGCTCACCTAATCAGTTCATCTTCTTCTTAACTGGAACTTACTATATAGTCGTGACTCTTTGTGCCTGACAAAGCCAACTGTACAGGAATACAGACTAGAATACAGAATAACAGAGTTGAAAGGGAGTCCAACCCCCTGCTCAGGCAGGAGACCCTATAACATTCCGTGCAAATGGCTAACTAATTTCTTCTTAAAAACGTCCAGTGATGAAACTATCACAATTTCTGGAGGCAAGCCATTCCACTGATTAACTGTTCTCACTGTCAGGAAATTACTCCTTAGGTCTAGATTAGTTCTCTCCTTGATAAATCTCTGTTACTTCTTGTCTTGCCCTCAAATGCTTTGGAGAATAAGTTGACCCCCTCTTTTTTTGTGACATCTGCTGAAATTTTATATACAACGAATGTGTCCAGACAATTCACATAACAGGATGAAAGTCTCTCCTCCTTCCATATAGAACTGCAGAAGGAATATTTTTCATTTTGTTCGTTTGTTTTATTTGTTCATTTGAACCAAAGCCTAGAAGAATTTTCTAAACTTTCTCAGTATTTTACAAATCAATCTTTGTCAAAATACATTCACTATAGACTGCTGGTCTTTGACCATAAAAATATTTAATCTGATCATATATCAGAATGATAATCAGGGGTGACAAACTATATACCTAATTAACTGTTAGACTTTCAGGGAGAATCTGAGCTATGATTAACATTCTAGCTCTCCATTCCCTCCTCTCAGCCCAACCACTATTGAAAGCCCTCAGGAATACATATCACCAATTTCACCAACTTTTAGCTGTGGAACCAAAGAGGCTACTCTGGGCTGCCTTACTCTGTTCTTTTTATGAATGTTTTCAGAGTTATCATAACTGCTTTGAGCATTCTGCTTTGTTTGCTATCGACCCCATTTTATTTTCTCCTTAGGAACAGATACTGGTTCAGAAATAAGCACACTGCATTAGTCACTAAATGCATATTTGCATTAAAAGGGGCCAAATCAATGCCTTCCAGTCAGTTAAAAACATCAGGAAACATGGGATAAGAATGACCTCTACCTGAGGGTCTGACACCAGAGAAGACAAATACTGGGCTGAATGATCTGAGAGTCTGGTCTAGAATAAGGAACTTTCTTAAATTTCCTTCATTCTTTATTAAATCTGTTTTGCATTCCTTTCCTCTCACCTTGCAGACCTTAAAATCTGTGTGATTCCTGACACTCTGCAGTCTCTCAAATCATATTTCTGTATTTATTTTAAAATACCGGTATATATCTCAACTTGACAGTGCATTGTTATGACTTGCAGGCAGCTACTGAGATTTTCTAATGTGTGTGTGTGTGTGTGATGGCATTATCATGCTGATGCTGAGACTTATATATCTCCTGATAAGAGTCAATGTTGCTTTTAAAAGGACAAACTAATAAAAATGTAAACAAAAGAGCCTTCATTACCTCTTGGACATCTTCTGGATTTTTTCGTGAAACAATCTGAAAAACAAAAAGCAAGGTCTTTTTAGTGCTCAAGGCTTTTAAAAGGTTAAAAAATAACAAATGAAATAATACAGCTAACACAAACTGAACTAGGAAATCTGTTTTATTGTGGAATCCTTGGTGCTCTGTGAGTTTAGTTGTGTGTTTGCAGATGTTTCATTAACCAATTAGGTAACATCATCAATGTGAGAGTGTGTGGATGTTATATGCACTCCCAGATCTGAATTATGGTCACTGACTCACACATTGACAGCCCAGTAGTCAATAACTAGGAAACAATTAAACAATTACCTCAGATCACTTTCAACCAAGCACTGAGGCAGAATTCACGATCCAGTTAAGTAAAAATAACAGCAAAACTTTACTGTTACAATGTACATTTGCTCTTTCTCACATGCACATACACCCACCCACCCCAGGTCCTTCACAACTAGATTACCAGGCAATAGATACTGGGATGGAAGCCACCAAGTCTGGATCCAAAGCAATTCAAAGACTTTAGGGCAGACTTTAGAATGCCTTTAATCCCTCAAAGTCCTTGCTTTACTGATTCACAAGACTCACAGCTACTCTGTCCTTGTTCAATTATACCAGGGCTGTCAAACTCACGGTCCGCGGGTTGGATGCGTCATGTGCAGGCCACGCCCATGCCCGGTTTAGTGAAGGGGGGAAAAGTTGCAATATGTCATGTGACGATGGTGTGACGATGTGAGTTTGACACCCCTGAGTTATAAGGATGATGATGGAGGAGGAGGATGGAGGATGCAGGATAGAGGAGGATGAGGAAGAGGAGGAGGAAGAGGAGGAGGAGGGATTTCCATGTGCTCAAACCCAATTTTTTTTGTCTTTTCCTTTGTTTTCTCAAGGACTTGTTTCCTTCTTAACTACCTCCCGCAATGAAACCTTTAGACATTTCATCTTTACATATGGCAGTTTCAGCCTAGCCTCACACATTCCTCCCTTTGGCATTGTGTTAAATGAGATGCCACCAAATGGGGCTCACTCATCGCCCACAGCATTATAGGGTTTTTTTTAATGTATTCTTGACAGTAGGTTTGCTATCCAATTGGCATAGACATACAATATTTCAGAAAAACAGATTTAACACATTGAAAAATTGAGGAAATTAATATAAAGGAAAACAATAGCAAGATTATGATAGTTCTCATTTATGTTGGGGTGATAGGCTTACCTGTGTGGGAAACAGGGCATATAGAAAAACCCTATGGCAGAATTCCCCCCCCCCTCATGCTCACATAACAAAAAGAAATATTTAGCTAAAAATAAAGGGGGAGAGGCATAGCAGATACTATAGACCTTTCCACAGATTAAAAACAGGAGAGTTGGAGGGCAGTGGATATTTACCGGCATGATTCCCAAAGTTTGTTAAATATTGACTCCTACTGGTTGCATCTAAAAGATTTAGGGTGATTCTCTTATAGTTTGTCCATTATTTTGGTTCTGGAAATGATCCAAAGTGAAAAAAGTATTCCCTCCCATGAGTCATTAGTAAAATCTTTTAAAGCAGTAACAACTTTTAGACTTGAGGGTTCACCAAAGAAACAGAGCAATGTGACCTTCCCGCTGTAAAAATTCACTTACGAAATGGCGGGGGAGGGGGGGGGGCGATGACAAAAGAGGGATTGGAAGACAAAAGTAATCAAGCATTTAGACTTAACTTGAGAGTGGTATTACCACCGTTTATGTTCAGGTACACTAAGTGGGGTGAAATTACATCAACTGTGTGTGGTTCCTTCCACCGTGATCCCAGGGCTGCCAAACCCATTTCCCCATCAAGATCATCTAGCAGAGCTGTCATCTGGGAGCCCACGCAGTGACAAAGCATCCATTTGTTAGTCATCTCCAGATTTCCTCAAGGGATAACTAATCACTCGAATAAAACATTCAGAGGATCAAATCCATACATCCCATCTCAACACCAATAAAAACATTGGTGGAAGTATTACTGACAACTACATTATAAAGAACATAAGAAGCTACATGTTCTAAAGAATATCAGAGGGGTCTATGAAGATAAATCTTACTTCATTATCCTTTTAAAGTCAATAGGCCTTTGGACAGGGATAATCAACACATGGATTTTCAAAAGATTTTTGACAAAATACCTTTTCAAAATAAACATAATATTCATGAAGCACTATCTTCTTACGAAGCAGTAACTGGTTAAAAAAAGAAAGTAAAGAATAAAAATGGGCAGTTCTTGCAATGGATGGATCAAAATGGTGAGGACCCAGAGTTCTGTACTGGAACCAGCACATTTCATAATGTTCAATAAAAATTGAGAAAAAGAGGCAGGGGTGACCAATGAGCTGTCAATTTTTGTAACAGCATCAAATGGTTTTACAAAATTAAAGTAAAATTCGAAAGATGTCCAAAAGGAGTCGATAAACTTGCAGAATGAGCTTTAAAATGGTAAATGTTGCTCGAAATAATAGAGAGGAAGTGTGTCATGTAGTCTTTCTGTCACTGAGGCTTCAAAACCAAAATGTAATCCCTTTAACTCTTGGATTAAAAATATGAATTGGTTTATTCCCTTAATCAAACCTTATATGATTTGAACACTCACCCACCTCTCATCTCTGAGATAACGGGATTTTATGGAATATGGGGAAGCTGTAAAACAGCATACCCATTTTAAAAACATTTAAACAAGACAGGGAATAGTTTTTACTACTTATCTATTGGCTGTCAAGTCTTGTTTTCTCCAGGACTAAATGTATTTATAAATTTGTCACTGTGACAGATTGAAATCACCCTAGGGCTAGGACTCCGAGCTTCCCTCAGACCCATTCTTCCACCCATAACCTTCTATATCTCTCTCTACTCATTTCTCATTCCCTCCTGAATATATACTTGCAGAAGGCACCCCACATTAACATTCTTTGCATGGCAGTTCTCATGTCTAATCATCACAATGAGATGCATAGAAGGGAAAATCCTAGCTTCACACAGCCACTTAAAAAATCTCAGCTAGCAGTGACTGAAACCAGAAACAGGTCTTACGTTTGTGATGGATTAGTAATATAAGAACTTAAGTGGCTACACTGAAAAAGATAAAATTTTATGTTGGAGATGACTAGGGAAGAAATCAGAAATAAAATTGGAATTATCCTCATGTTTTTTTGTAATCTTATGGGATAACCACACTTGCATTTTTTCCGCAGGAAATACACACACATACACATATGTATATACATTACAATTTATTAACTTGTTTATCTACCGTATTATTTATTTATTTGATTTATATCATTAGACTGACTCTGCCAATAATGATTCCCATTTACTGCTGAACATAACAACTAACAGGGTGCAAACATTTTATGGAAACTCAATTTCCTTCTTGGTAGAAGTGTTAAAACCCGTTATTAAGTGTTCACATGCATGCTAAATTGATGGTTATAAATTCACAAGGTTGAGCATCAGATGCACTATTTACAGCATCTCTGCTCTGAAGAGTGAGAAGTATGTACGTAGATAATATTCTTACATCTTTCCTGTAACACCCCTTTTCTCTAAGGCATTGCAAGTTTGAGGTGTTAATTACATAGGAGCTATGTAATGCCCAGAGAGCATGATGCAATGTGCATTAGATTCTGCAAGTTGAAAAAAAAGAATCCAACTCATTTTTCTGTTTTAGCACTTTATAACTGGTAAGGGTAAGTGCGCATTCTATATGCCTTCTACCGTACTATATGTTTATAAGAATTTAACTTTCAACTGCAAAATAGTTTCACATTAGTGCTTTATGACACATGACTTGCACTATCTCTATGTAAATATATACCTATATCATTTTCTTGTTTTCTCCCTTCTATGCCTTCAAATTATTTTGTAACATCCAAAGAACTCATGAGAGAGACTACACCAAATTAAGCCGACTTTGTAATTCTTGGAGATAAAAGTATTGCAATTTGTTCTTCTCCTTATTGAAATTACCCAACTTTGGTCAGGAATGGAGAACATTTTCAAATTCAAAGGCATATATTACTAGTTGTTTAGACATACCCATGTTACACACATCTTTTCACACAGAGTCAGATTATCAACAGAACTATGCAATCTTGAGCACAATCTTGGGCACAATCACTGGAAGGGAGTAGAAGTGCTTTCTCTTTCCTCCCAGTTATTTTAGTGCAGATTTCTAGCTTGCCACCTAGCAGCAGTCTTCAATGAGGCATCTTTCTCCAATGTAACAATCATGCTCAGAGCAATATAGTTAGATTTTCAATTAGCATTACTAGAGCAGGAATGCAAACAAGGGCAGGGTTTTTCAAATCAGGTTGCACAGAACTGAGGTTTCATAAGCACTTGATGGGATTCCACAAAAGACTAAGCCCAAAAAATATCAAATAACTGTAATACATAAATGTGCGTAAATAAAGTATACTATGCGCCTGTTCATTTTTTTCCAGTTTTCTATCCCTAAAGCTTTGCCTCTTGATAAAGATTTTTTTTTAACCAACGGGTTTCACAACTGAAAAAAAATTGAAAAACCTGCTTAAGAAAATGTGGACTTCATTGCTCATTGTACTCAGCCAGCATGGTTAATACCAAGAATTTGTGAGAGTTGCTGGCCAGTACATTTGGAGAAGACTCTTTTAAAGAATGTGAAACTTTCTGGGCATTCCATAATGCTGCATCCACGCTATTATTATTATTCTCCTGCATCCATGCTATTATTATTATTCTCCTGCATCCATGCTATTATTATTATTCTCCTGCAAAGGAGTATTCTATAGAGCAAAGTCAGGGTAGTTCAGATAGAGAAATGCCATGAGTTAAAATCACAGAAAAGGCTGCCTGTACTTTCTTCCAAGAAAGCATAAAGTATTTTAAATATTCTTCTCCTCAAAAGTCTCTGGTAAATGAAAACAATTCAAGATCTCAAATTAATAAAAAGTACTGGGAATACTCTCCCACTTATCATCAACAGAAACTAACCCAGTACAGTTCCGTCTGCATCAAATGTTTTTAGGCTATTACTCTGTTGTCCTGTCATTACTATTGTTGAATGTCCACATTCAACAAAAACACATTCTAAAAAAAAAGATGGAGAAATTAAGTAGCTATACGAAACAGAAGTACATTAAGGAACTTTCCTCCAGCAGTAAGGTTATTCCGAGGATCCAAAATATTTAATAGATGTATTATTTAGGTAAGGTCTCTTAATTATGGACAAAGCTTGGAAATTCAAAGAGGACCTACTCTTTGAAATAAGATTCCCTGTAATATTCAATTGATTTCTACCAATGTTCAAAATAACCGTGTGGTGATTAACAAAGCAGTTTGGGGTGTGTTTTTTAACCCAGACTGGGAATGAGCTTCCAAAAAATATCTGCTGGTTTGATTTGTGCACAGAACAAAACCTTCCTCCCCTGAATTATTTTTAATATGATTCTTACACTGAACTCCAGGGAACATGGGCCTTGCAATTTAATCACCTTTTGCCCTTCAAGATAGACACCCAGAGCAATCCATAACCTCCTGCTGCCCTTTGCAAACACAAATCAAGTATACACTGGCTCTTGCTCTGGTTCTTTCATCCTATATGGACCATGATGACAGCTGCTCCTTCCAATCTAGTCTTACACAGTGCAAATTTTGACTGCTCTTCTCCCAGTACATTTTTACCAGAGAACAATTCTGACAAATCCTTGGTACCTTTACCCAAAAGTAAGACTTCTTATATGCAGTGTGGTTTACCTGAAACAAGAAATATCATTTCTGCACATATTCTTTCCTCTCCCCTCCCCACTCCACAAAGGAAGAGTGGATGGATATGGGATGCGAGATCGAGGAGCATCGCAGTCTCTCATAATCAAGGAAGTTTTTAAGAATACAAGCAATAAATACATTTTACGTGATGGGAAACTTTTATAGAAAGAGATGGAGATTCAGTGTCGTTTCCCCGTTCACGTCATAGAAAGACCTGGGCGAGGGATGCTAAAAATCTGCTGAGGGGAGGAAGGGAAACATCTTAGCTTAGCTTATGCACTGACTGCGAAGAGCCTCAGGTCCAAATCCTGCTGCCTTCAGCTTTCAAAGGCTGCGGACAACAGAACTGGGGAAAGATGCCAGAGGAGGGACCAGCTTCATGCACACGCAAGACGTCTTGGGCGAAAGAAACAGCTTAGCGTTCCCTTGGATGTGCCGCACTGGGCGCATCGACGCCTAGTCCAGACAACTGGGAGCGCCAGGCGGCTTGCTCCCGCCCTGCTACCGGAGATCTAACCCGCAGCTTCACAGAAACCCAGAACAAGCTTCGGGAATCTTGGGGGGGGGGGGGGAGGATCGGCCCCTATGATCGGTGTGCGACCCCGGACCCTCGGCCATTGAAAAATCACCGGGGAGGCGAGAGCCCCCCTCGCTCGCTTTCCTGACCTTCCCAAAGGCAACTCACCCTCGCGGTGACCTTATATACCGTGTATCCCCGAGGGTGGCGTTTGGGCTCGGTGACCGTGTAGAATCGGGCCACCTCCCCGCCTCGATTCCGCGGAGAGATCATCCTTGCCGCCGTGGCTGATGGTGCAGCGGCCCTGTCGGAGGTGGCGAGGCTGGCGCTTCCCCGGCGCCGGGTGGGCGCAGCCTCTCAGAGCTGTCAATCAATCGATCCACTCCCGGGTCAGGCCCGGACTCGAGGCGGAAGCAGCTGCGGAAGTACTGTGGCGGTACCGCTTCCCGCCTAGTAATTCGGCCAGCGGCGAAGACCGGTATCTTCTCCCGCTAGTAAGAAGTCGACCCATAT
>JANHFL010006579.1:230235-256620 GCA_032468155.1 Oxyrhabdium leporinum | reverse complement strand
GGTTTATCTGTGTCCTCAGGGTCACCTGAGTAGTGCTCCTGGTTCCTGTAGTCTGCAATTTTTTCTCTGGAAATTCATTCCTACTCCCAACACCATTCCAATGATGTTCATTCCAAATTGTATAGCTAGAATTCTACAGACCTTTAGCTATACATCCTGCAGCATGCAGTCATTATGAAATTCTGCTCAGTTTGAAGGGTCTATATTATAATAATCACCAGAATGTTTCAGGAAGCAACGCTTTTGAAAAGAAAAAAAAGTTTTGTTGTCCAGTGTTATGTGATGCTAACTGTGCTTGAGTGCGGTATAACCACCTCATTTAAAAAAAGACTTTGGGTATCCACAAGGTTTTTATGACATAAAAAATAACGTCTTCCCTAAATTCCTTTTAAGATGAAAGCTGTGGCCTGGATCAAATTTATATGGCAATATTTAGTGTAAGCATGTTGCTATGTCATTTTGTCAGCAGGTGCCAATAATTCTCCAGCTAGCACCAAACTAGGAATCCTGACTCTAGTCCTGTTATAATATTGAAAAGCACTTCCTCTGTTTGTTGTAAATTATAAATACAAATGTTGTGAAACACAAGTTACAAGCTCCAAGTCTGTAACAAAACACAATTTTTTAAAAAGTGTATTTAATTTAACCAGTTTATTTTGAAAAAGCTTGTATTTAGGCATTACTTTTTTTAAAAAAAAAGATCCAGGGTAGGATTATTCACACAATATGATTAATTGCAGACTAGCATTCTGTGACCACGGTTTACAAATTGAGTCTCTTTATTATTGCAAAGTTGTATTACATTGCAAGAGAAGATCGGGATAGAACCTGTTTATTAGATTTATATCCTGCTTTTTGCACAGGAGTTTGAGGCAGCATACATAGTACTCCATCCTATTTATCCTCAAAATAGCAGCTCTGTGAATAGCATTGGGCCAGGAACAACTGGCCTAATGCTGCCCAGTTATTGAGAATGGACTAGAAGCTGGGCTTGCCTGCTTCGAATCTAATACCCTACCATCACAATTCACAGGTTCTCATATTCATGTAATTTCTTTTTAAAAATATTCTTTATTAAACAACACAATTTAATCCATCCAGTTATGAATTAAAAAGGGGCAAGGAGTAGTAGCATACATTATTCTTAGAATAACTTCAGAAATTCTAATCAGGCAGTACTGTTTATTCACACTCTTGTAGTTGGCACACAAGCCTTGCCCATCATGTCAGGGCTAAAAAAGAAATGGTATCAAGTTAAACAGATATACAAAACTCTATTCATATAGTTACTATCATATCTACTGTACTTTAGTTCTAAACTGTAAATGAAAAGACCTGTTACATAGCAGGAGAACAAAATGTCCAGCATTCTGTACCATCTGTGGCCAACTAGAAAACAGTAATATACAGATAGTCCTTCACTTACAATCACAGTTGGGAATTTTTGTTGCTGATCATGGAAGTTGTTAACTTGCATCTGATTTTATGACCTTTTTTACCATATTTATTAAGTTAATCACTGCAGTTGTTAAGTGAATCATGTTTGGTCTTCCTCTAATAACTTTGCTTGTAGGAAGCTGGCTAGGAAGGTTGGAAATGATGATCACATGGCCTTATAATGCTGCAACCATCATAAATATATGCCAGTTGTCAAATGCCTGAATTTTGATTGCATGACTGTAACGATCCTGCAATGGTTGCAAGTGCGAGAACTGGTAGTAAGTCACTTTTTTTCAGTGCTGTTGTAATTTCGAACAATCCCTAAACAAATGATTGTAAATCAATGAGTACCTATACCATAAAAAGTATGTGAAAGCAGAAATATCCTCCCACTCATGACCCAGCAACTGGCTTTTACCTGCACTTTCTGATACTGAAATATTGATGTCAGTAAGTGATGTTTATGCACTTTTATGGACATCTATCTTAAACATTATGCAAATGACACCAGTCTAAATGTTTAGATAAGTGTAGCAATAGCAATAGCGTTTAGACTTATATACCACTTTACAGTGCTTTACAGCCCTCTCTAGGTGGTTTATAGAGTCAGCATATTGCCCCCAACAATTTGGGTCCTCATTTTACCCACCTCGGAAGGATGGAAGGCTGAGTCAACCTTGAGCCTGGTAGGATTTGAACTGCCAAATTGCAGGCAGCCGGCAGGCAGCAGAAGTAGCCTGCAGTAGTGCATTCTAACCACTGCGCCACCTTTTTCCTCTTTTCCTTCTCCATTATTCTTCCTCCTTTCCATGTTAAATTTTATATTACAGAAATCTAACTACTGTTGCTTTTCTTCTAGATATCCCATGCTGTCCCGCCACATTTACAGGCTGGTTAGAGATTGGGGCTTTTACCAGAATCATCTTCAAAGATACCTCCAGAATGCTCAAGCTTTTCAGTGCCTGAAGTGTGTGGAATACTGTTCTTGGGCTTGCTACCCACACTTGAACCTTCAGAATTTTGGGGAGAATTGGAGACTCCCCCTGTTCTGGAACTTGCAACTTTCTCCCAATCTCTGGCAAAACTATTCCATTCATTTTTGTACTGCGAAAATGAAATCTGATGACTTTGAACCAGTTTTTAAAAAAAGAAGAGATAACGAAGTGCAGGACATTAGTTGCAGTGTTGAAAAAATAATAAATGTATCTTCTTTAAATGAAAAACCATCATCTCCGCTTAAAGAAGAAGACACTCCAAAACTAAAAAGTAATATGGCATTTTACTATGTTGATCGTTTGTCTTAATATGATATCGATAATTAGCTGAATTATAGAGAGAATTTGAATAATCTTGTCTAATTTTTATGGTTGCCCAACTCTGGATGATGAACAGAATAAAAACATAACCAAGAAATCCTCCAGAGGAACACCCCCCCCCAAGGCAAGAAAAGAGTCCCCATGAAAATCTCAGATCATACACAATGCAGATACACATACACCAGAGTATCCATAACTAATATTCCTGAGCAAAGTCTTCACATTCTTCCTACAGGCCAATTGGGGTGGGTCATCTGCATTTTTGGGGGGCAAGTTGCTTCATAGAGCAGGTGCAGGTGCCTATGAGAGAAAAGGTATATTTCCTGGCATCCATCAGGTGACATAGCTTCATCAAAAGACCCAGAACATTCCCACTGCCAGATCGAGTGGGATGAGCAGAGATCAGTGGATTGGCAGTCCCACAAGTAACCTAAGTAAACAGGTCCCTAATCCAACACATTGAGTGAGACTTTGAAAAAGATAAGTTGTTGCCCAATGCCTGCTGTAAATTATTTGGAGGAACAACAGGATATCTGATTTTAGTTCCTCAATTCTTCAAGTACACTGACTGGCATTTATTCAGATACTTAAAAACTATTCATAATTATCTTATTAATGTGTATATTTTTATTACCTCTCCTCCAAAGAATCCTAATTACTAGAATTATGTGTAGATATTCCAGTGTACACTTTTTGGGGTCTATGAAATTATTTCTTCTTAAAGATACCCTGAGGAATCTTTTAGGTAATCTTGCTATGCTATGTTATACTATGAATAAACATTTCTGACAATAAAGATGCCACAACCTTTTTAAATGGGAGTAAGTATTAATGGAAAATAGCAATATTATACAATAAGAAAAAATAATAAACTTGGCATCTTCTAGAGTTCTTCATTATTGTTAATGCACTGTCCAAATTTGTGTAGATTTATATTAACTTACTAGATCTATAATTAATTTAAATTCAAAAATATATATTAATTTAAACCTTATTTCCATTCTTTGATTTATTGTGTTCTACTAGGATTGATCAAGAGACATTGGGAATACTTTTGCCATCAAAGTAAAAAAACAATTATTGGAGACAAGATGCAGATCAATCAAGACGATAAAGACCCACAGGCAACATTTGATTTTACCGTAATGTCATACAACATTCTTTCCCAGGATTTATTAGAATACAATCCCCACCTTTACAAACACTGCCAGCAGCAAATACTAGCTTGGAATTATCGCTTTCCCAACATTCTTGCTGATATCAAACAACTTGATGCAGATGTAAGTAGAAAGCTGCCAATAAGAAAACTGATCATTGATACATGGTATTGTTTTTACTGATAATAAATGTGTACAGGTGCATTTCACATATTACAAGTTTAAATAAAATTGAACATATATGTGAAATAATTTATTTACTATTTTTATTCATTTAATTAGATTTATATGCCCCCCTAGTTTGCCCTAGTGACTCTTGGTGGCTCTCAAAAGGTAAAAATGCCATATAAAATAACAATATATGAAATCTACAATAACTGCTAGAATAAAAATAAATGCAATAAGTAAGAATACCCAGTGTGCTCCAACTAATCTCCCAACTCGTGTGTAGGAACAAATCCAGGCCTTCAAGGCCTTTCAAACAACCAGCAGGGTCAGGGCCAATCTAATCTCAGGAGGTACAGTGTTTCAAAATACACTTCTCTGACAAATCTGACATCAAAACGAAAGTTTTGTTCCTGAATCTTGATTTATTTTCCTGCAGCACAATGTTACTTATGTTTACTGAGAAGTGGATCGCTTTCAAGTGGAAGAACATTGGAAAAGCCAACCCTTTTGCAGACAATGTGTTTCTTTTAGCATTGTATGCTACCCTGAGCGTAGTAGTATTTACATAAATGTGCATAGCATTGTGAACATGTAAACGTCCCATTGCTTTTGCTGGAAAAGCTATATGTACAGTATATTAACACTGTCTCTGAAATCGGTAAGACTTGGAAATTTTTAACTTTGCTTGGATTGTATCCAGTCCTTTCCATCAATACTTTTATTTAGTGTTAAATTATCTGCATTAATTTTTATTACCATATTAATTAGAATTCAAATAACTTTTTAAACTGTCATAATAATACTGTTAGGTGACGACATGGATCTTTCACTGTTGATCGCCTTTGTTGTTTCCCCACCCACAGGTACTTTCTTTGCAGGAAGTCCAAGAAGACCAATATGGAGTAGAGATCAAGCCAAGCTTGGAAGCCCTAGGTACTATACTTCCATTATATGTAACCAAAAAATCCTGCATAGTAAAACAGTGAGCTTATTTACTTAATTATAAAACTATATAGAGTACTCTTCCTTAGTTTACACCTCTGCGTTCTATTTATCCCCCAGTCCACGTTCAGTACTGAAAAATGAGCAATTTGTAAGAAAGCAGCAGTACCTAATAGGTTTGCTCTCTGTCCTAACCCACTCTAATATAAACGTAATAATCCTATTAGCAAACCAACAAATGCTTTAAATATGTGAACATATACTATACAATAGGTTCTTTTATGTGTCATTAATTCTTCAGAATTTGCTCATTGTGAAACATGCATTCTGCCCAATCATTCCTGCCTAACCGTGATGCTAAATTGTTTTGCTTAACTATTTTTGTTTAATCATAAATGCTGAAATGTCATATTGTGCTAACCCCTGGTTTCTTTACTGTAATGAACTTTACTGCTTTACTGTAATGAACAGGTTAACCTGCTGCCCTAAACCAAATGTAAACTGCATTACAGCTTAGCGTGAGGCTAAATTCTTGCTCATATTCTACGCTGTAGTTCTTGGAAATCATGAACGTTGTCCTTTTCTGGTTTTTCTAGGCTATCACTGTGAATACAAAATGAGGACAGGAAGAAAGCCTGATGGCTGTGCCATATGCTTCAAGACCTCCAAATTCAGTCTTCTTTCCTCCAATCCTGTGGAATTCTTCCGTCATAATATCCCACTTTTGGATAGAGATAATGTGGGGCTAGTTCTGCTCCTGCAGCCTCGGTTTCCCTACAAAGCCCCCACAGCCGTCTGTGTGGCCAATACACATCTCCTGTATAATCCAAGGCGAGGAGACATTAAACTAACCCAGCTAGCCATGCTCCTGGCAGAAATTACCAGTATTGCAATTCGTGAAGATGGGCGTTTTTGTCCCCTTGTCATCTGTGGTGATTTCAATTCTGTCCCTCATTCTCCTCTGTACAATTTCTTGACAGAAGGAAAGCTGAATTATGAAGGTCTGGCAATAGGAAAAGTAAGTACCTGTTTGTGAAGTTACTGTGAAAACAAAAGTAGATAAACAAGCATCCCTCAAAATTAGTCAGCAACAATTATTAATTTCTTGCAAAAAGCAACTGTAAGAGTAGAGATTGCACCTGTGTGAACTGAAAGGCTTGAGATGAGGAACCAGAAAAATTCAGGGGGCAAAAATGGGGAATCTCTCCTCTCCCCACCACCCCTCACCCTGAGTATATGATTAAAAAGCCCTGGAATTGGTTTCTTCCAATGTTTTGGAACTTTTCACCCCCTTCTCCCCTAGGTCTTCTCTTCTCTAACGGAGAATAAGCAGACATACACTTTAAAGTTTGTCTACCATGCCTCGGCTTATCCTGATCTGTGACATGAGGATTGCCACAGTCAAGAGGGTGATATGTACAAAGGATCATTTGAAAGCAGAAATGAGAATGACAACAGTGCATTAAAGAGTTAGTCCAGTAACACCTGCATAGAGATCTTAGTTGTATGGATGCTATTATGAATTCTTGGAGGAAAGCTTTGTTACACAAGATTGAATTATATACGTTATACTTTAAAACAGACGAAGCATTTTTATGTTCCAAATTCTTGAAATAATAGTCAGGAATAAATATTGGAACAGCTAAGTTTATATGTGACACTAGTTATTCTGGTGGGTGGAACACAAAGCTATGAGGATTGTTTTGAGAGAGCAGACTTACATTACAATTTCTAAGAATACACCTACATCTTGTTTTGTTTTTGTTTTTAAGGTGTCTGGCCAGGAACAGTCCCAAAGGGGCAATAGGATGCTTAAGATTCCCATTTGGCCTCAAAGCCTTGGCATTTCTCAGGATTGTATGTATGAGGAACATCAGAAACGCCTAGTAAAAGAAAGAGGTAGGGGGGTTTTTTGGTTTGTTTTTTTTTGAGACTAGGCAGTGGCTTTTTTTCTCTCAAAGATGATTGTTAAGTGTTAAGAGGCTGAATGTTTGTACAGGTGCCTAGAAAGCAAATTTACTAGAACCAGGATTGTTGTTTTTGATAGTTATTCCAAGTGCTCAGCTGTAGGTATGGGCAACTTTTGGACAGAGTGGAAGTGAAGGAGTCATAATATTGTATGAGTCTATCTGACCATGTACACGATATTTGTAGCTTCACGATAGAGTGTCTGCTTTATTTACTGAAGGCCATTATATGCGTTTTTTATTTATTCTTTTTTTAAAATATCAGAATCAGATGAAATTATGGGGAAAAAATCTACCTGAGACTTTGGAGAGCCACTGCCACAGAAGCAAAATATTGGATTGATCAAAGTTGGATAGAGTTTGAGGAACAGGACTTAATATTTTGAGGAGCTGTGAGAACCACAGAGTGGGTGGGCAAGACTGGATTTTGTGACAAATTTGGGGGATTTTTTTAAACTGTAATAATGCTTGACGAAACATTTAAGTAAGATATGTGATGTTTTACAGTCCCACTCATATGCTTTCCTGTAGTTTTGTAATGCAGTTTACATCTGTTCTACCTTAAAATTTCATCTACGTTTCATCTCATTGATTATAAGGCCAGTGGCATGCAACTTTAAAACAATTATAAATACAAAACAAAAACCCAGGCATCCAGAAGAAAACCGCCAGTCTCTGAAAAGAGCCATAGAAAACACAAGGGACCTGACACCCACTCCAACTCAAGTCCAGTGAGAAGAGCCAGACTTCAAGGGATCTTTTAAACAGTGTGAAAGGGGGGAGTAGGGGCAAACAAACCTTTGAGTCAATTTTGTCCCAGAGAGCAGAGAAGGCACTTCAGGAAACTTCACTTTTAGTGCTAATCAATCATGGTTAGACGTAGTTTCTGCTGTAATGGGGCCACAGATGACTCACCCTTGGGGCAGATAGTTTTGTAGAAACTGACCTTTCCAATTAAAATAATCAAACGGCAAGTTTTGAAAAAAAAATATTTACCTGAGGGTTTGAAAAAGTGAATGTTCAACGAAATAGATATACTAAACTATCTGGTTCTAATGTCAGGTGTATATTCCTATCATCATCATCTCTTTTTTCTAGAGAGCAAAGAGACTAAAGATGCAAGTTTAGAACAGCCAGAAGAGATCCTAATAATAGCAAAAAGGTAATTCTTCTCAATTTTTATTAATTTGCTTTTCAGTTGTCAATACTTGAAGCACCTAGATTTAGCTGAATTTTTATAAATGCAAGCTTAAACTAAAGCAAAAACAAAAGGAATCATTGAACACGGACAAAGATTTGTGGGAAGGGAAAGTAGCATATTCATTCACCTTAATCATTAAGGGTAATTTAAGACATTGTGTAATTGGAGTCAATATTATCACACTAAAACTGCAATAAAGGAAAAAATAAAAAGATAGGCTGTCTCTGTTTCAAGTTTATTAAATGCTGATTAAACAGTATGGGAAAGGTTTTACTTAAAAGTATTTCAGGTTTGTATCCAGGGATATACAAAATCTTATGTATCTTATAAAACCTAGGTTAGTTATTCTGTGGCAACTTGATAGCCGAAAAAAGGAAAATCAGCAGATGATCTTTTAAATGCTGGAGTAGAGGGAGATACTCATGTTCCTGACTGTCTGCATAAGTAGCTTTATATGTTGATAACTTAAATTTAGAAAGGTTGTTTTAATTGTGTGCTACAGGGAATATTCAGTTTTTTTATCACCTCTTCCATTTTAGATTACCCACAGATTTACATCACAGGTTTCAATTGTCTTCAGTCTATTCTCATTATCTGCCTGACAGTGGAGTTCCAGAAGTAACAACCTGCCACTCCAGAAGTGCAGTGACTGTAGATTACATCTTTTATTCTGCAGCAAGGGATGATATTACTCAGGAATCAGGTAACCAAATCTTGTACTAAACCTGTGGCCAATTTGGTACATTTTCATCCATGGTGGACCAAGTAGAAAGTAGTATCTTTAGTTCCCTACAGCTTACAGTATCCTATAGACATAGAAGAGAGTTGATTTATGCACAAGACTGTATTTGAATGTTTGTATTGACTGAACAGATGGCTTTGTCTACATCCTAGCCTTGCATGAATGCTTGAAACTTGCCAGCATTTTTTTTCTTATCTTTATTGTAGTGAATTCCCTTTTTGCATAAATACTATCCTCAGAATGGTAGTGATCAAAAGTAAGTCTAGCTGGCTCATTCATATTTATTTTGCTTAAATTTAAGCTGCAGATGTGAACACATAAAATTATTATGAGAAAAATTGCACCCATGCTCTATTTTAATCCTGATAGTGTTTTTGTCTAGAAATAATGTTATGACTCCTGCATGCTCTTGCATGCTCATAACTTTTAACAAATAATATATCCCATAAAATGTGCTCTGGTTTTGCTACTTCAGAAAAAATATATATATATTGTAATCTAGCAATAGAAGGTCTGACAATAATTCACTAGATGGTGCTAAAATGTTACCAGTCATTTGACCATCTTTTGGCAAGTAAGTATGCTAAAACTATTGGCTGTTGTTTGTGCATATTCCAACTGATGCATCACACCTTCATTGGAAAGTCTTTTCTCATGTTACCACATGAGGTCCACACATCTGGATGCCCACATTGGAGAAAAGTACCCAGGATAGTAAATGCAATTCTTACTCATGTCAGATTCGGTGACAGCACTATAATATATCCAGATTTGGCCAGAGCTGTGGCAGAAATGGAATTGCCTGGCAAGCAATATCTATGTGTTTACACTATATATATCTAAAAAGACTTTTTTCTTCTAACAGGAGCTGAACTTCTTTTCAGTGGAGGACTGAGTCTTCTGGGTAGACTGTCATTGGTAACTGAGCAAGATCTGTGGGGAGTCAATGGACTTCCTAATGAAAGCAATTCCTCTGACCATTTGCCTCTCCTGGCTAAGTTCAGGCTGAAAGAATAACTTTTGGATGAAAATAATTGGTGTCTTTTCTCTCCTCTCATCTTAATTTTTATCAAATCCACCAAAAATGACTAAAGATACTTTAAAAAGATCTGCTGAAAATTATTGATATCACTCACATAAAAAAGCAAGCTACTTTTACATAGGGACTTTTTTTTAAATAAATGAAAATATTTGTGCTGTATTTAAAAATGTATATGTAAATGTATGTTTTCACAGAAGTGGTATAAATTACTTTTTAAAATAAAAATATTATTGCTACGCTGGAGTTTTATTAGCATAATTTTCTTAATTTTCAAGGTGAATAATATAAGAACACATATCCTTATATTCTTCCATGGAAACAGATCTCAGGGTATCTTTAATTTGGCCTATGGGGAAGCCATCGATAACGCAGGTAGAAACAAAAATGGTACTGCTTTCCTTCAGAAGGAAAGGCAGCAAACAACAACACCATTTGTGTGGATAATTAGCATTACAGATAAGCCTGGGGCTACTTTTACTGCCAACCCACCGTTACTATAATAGCATCTCAGCCCAGCCTTGTTTAGTGGATTCAATTGTTGATCACATCACTTGAGGGATAGTTTACAAACCTGGGATGTGAGACAGCTGCTGGACACATACTACCTGTCTTAGAAAGTAGGAAAGCAACTTTGAAGCTCTGCTCATTTAAAAGATATTATAATTATAAACAAACAAAATATTGCTAAGTACTGGAGGTCTTAGACAATTTTTTTTCAAAAAGGCTGTTCTCCTGAAATAGTCTCTAATAAAGTGGGCTCTTGGATTCCAAGCTTCAGTATTTCTGCTCAACAAGAATCCAGCAGATTATGATGATATTCACATACTTTCTTTTAAAAAGAGCACAGCTAACCAGCAGCATTTGAATTCATACAGCAATGAGAAGGATGTAGCTGATATCTTTGTTATGAAGGTTGCTACATTAAAAATAAAATCCAGACTCCGTTCTTCCCTATAGAGAATTGGTTGAGCAGATGGAAATGCAATTCATCAGTTTAATCATCCAAATATAATTATCACTCTGCACTCTGAGTGCACCTTGGGGGAAGATACTTGCTAGTGGCTTAATATGACACATGTAACATATGCAAATACGCTTTGGATTGTGTAGCTGACTGACAAAAGGCAGCATGTTTTCAGCACAACCTATTTGTACCCTGAATGTACCCTCATGCTGTTTCTGTTTTGGGTTGTAACCTAAACTTTACTCCCTACCCTTATGGTAGAATTTTAGACTTAACTGCTTTGATTGCTGAAGCAATCCTATGAACATGTTGGTGTGGAACAGCAATAGTGCAGCAGTTAAGCATTTGCTTAGCAAACCCAATTTCCATTTTTTTTAGCATCCCCAAGAGATACCAACTGGAACTGCTGCTTGTCGGTATAAACATCACTGATTTAGATTTGTATTTACAGGTGCAGATCATATATATGCTAAACATCCATGAAAGACACAGACACATGGACTGGCAATAAAGTAGCATTTTGCAAAAATGTTTTTTTGTAAAATAGTAGATCTTAAAATGAGAGCTAGTTTGATATAGTGGTTAAGGCACTAGACTAGAAACTAGGAGTCTGTGAATTCTAGCCTTACCTTTAGGCAAAAAGCTAACTGGATGATTTGGGACCATATAGCTTCCTCTATGTCAAGGAGAACCAATATTTTTCCATCAGGGGCTAAACCTTTTTGTATAATTACTAATAAATAGGCTGTAATATGTAGTCTTGTTTTGAAGGAAGTTTAAAAATTTTAGTACATGAAATTTGTGTTTTTTTGTGTGCCTTCAGCTCAGTTTTGATGCCTGATGATTCCCTGAACTAGTTCTTGCAGTTTTCTTGACAGTATTTTTTTTGCCACTGCCGCCTCCGTAGGGCTGAAAAAGAGTAACTAGCCCCAAATCACCTAGTTAGCTTTTTGCCTAAGGTAAGGTTAGATTTTGCAGACTCCTAGTTTCTGATTTAGTGCCTTAACCACTATATCAAACTGGATCTCATTTCAAGATTTAGTATTTTACAAAAAATCATTTTTGCAACATGCTACTTTATTACCCATCCATATTCCCTGTGGGTGTCTTTCATGAGCATCCAGAATATATGATCAGCCCTTGGAAATACAACAGCAATAACTGGGTTGTTCTAAAAAATTTTTTAAAAAACCTCTGATATTTTACAAAAGATGTTTCAATTACTGAAACATCTGATGGCTGATGGATGAGCAGAGAGTTAAGTGATAAGATACTTGAGTTCTTCTGAATGTGCTTACTGAACCTGCAGAAAAGAGATGTGCTGAGCACAACCTTTGTTTAGCAGGTACAGACTAATTGTCCTCCCTTGTTCTTAAGTTTTGCTGTGGCTAGCAGAAAGAAAATTAATGTTGCAAAGTAAGCATATTTGCACGATACGTTCAAATAGCATAGTGATTTTAGTGGCACATAAAAACT
Source organism: Oxyrhabdium leporinum (assembly GCA_032468155.1). Taxonomy (NCBI): domain Eukaryota; kingdom Metazoa; phylum Chordata; class Lepidosauria; order Squamata; family Cyclocoridae; genus Oxyrhabdium; species Oxyrhabdium leporinum. The sequence continues at coordinate 244,205 of JANHFL010006579.1, read as the reverse complement.
TGCCTGGAAATATTTGTTACTAGAATTTTGGGTGAGACGATGGCAAACTAAGATGTCTCCAGAGGAGCAGAGACCATGACATGGTCAGAACCGCTTGCTGGAAGCAAGATCAGGAGTTACTTCTTTAAATATCCTTTTTTTCTATTTTTTCCTTTTCCTTTTTTCTGAACTTTATATTTCTTTCAAATTTCTTTTTTCTTTCTGATTCCAGTTTGTAATATCTTTTAGTATTGTTAAACTCTTTAATAAAAAGTATTTTTTTTTAAATCTTGTTACTGCCTTGCTCAGCAAGGTAATACTATTGCTTTATTTTTTCATACATAAGAAACCCAGTCACTGATACGTTATGCTGAATCATATTCTCACTTTCCTGGGAGAAAGTCCTGCTAAATTCTTGATCCTTTGTATAGAATTATAAGTAGAATCAAACTGTTACTCTGCTAACTCTTGTTCATTTATTTCCTGTTCCGTTAATATTCATCACCTTTAGGATTTTCTTTTTACATGACTTTGCAACCAAATTTTATGGTAGTGTAATGGATCTTATTAATATATAAAGGAAGAAAAATTGACAATAAGGCTTGGGCTTGTTTCATTTCTTTCATAAGTCAACTCTTCTACTATGTGATTTGCAAATGTGAAAAGTAATTGCACCCTAGTTTTTAAAAAAAACTTAACTAAAATGATTACTAAGGATAGTTGCTTAAACCAATAAAATCATGGATTATTTGAGCCAACCATGTTTTGGCTACTCACAAAGTTTGGCTCATCTCATATTGAAGTTTCACTGCAGAGATACTAGAGAAATGTCACTGACATTTCTGAAGATCTCTGGAAAAAGTCATTGACTAAAAAGCCATCAGTCTAAAAAAAAAAAGTAAAGTCATTTCTAATGCTTTGGGGATCCACTGTGCTAGAGGTACAGTCTTGAAATGGAGGTTTGGGGCTTCTGGGGAAGATATTACAAACTGAAGATGGGCCTGTGAAAGAGCTGATGACTGCAGCAAAGACCAAGGAACCAGTGAATAGTCTGGTTCCTTGGAAACTCGCCAGAAAGAAAGAGGGATATCTTTCACACGTGTCCTGGATGACTACTCAAGAGACTGCATTGACTTTGCTTGTCAGAAGGGTGCAAGAGGTAGTCACGTGACCTGGGACACTGCAACCATCATAAATATGAGCCGGTGGTCAAGTGTCCAAATATTGATCACATGCCCATGGGGATGCTGCGATGGTCATAAGTATGAAAAACTGTCATAAGTCACTTTTTTCAGTGTCATAATTTCAAACAGTCATTAAACCATTGTAAGTCAAAGATTACCTGTATTTTAAAAATATAGAATTGGAGAAGATTTGGGGAAATGGTGGGTCTTCCCAAGAGTTGTTATTCTTCCAAACTCAAAGAATGCAACCAGGATGTCTCAAAGAACTTTAGAACATCCATGGTGCCTCAGGCTAAAATCAATGTTTATGACTCCATTATCAATAACTACTGGGTAAAAATGAGATTTGAGATGTGTAACAAACCAGTAACTTCATCATTAAGGAGGATATTGATGCTCAAGTTTGCAAAAAAGACCCACTTTAACAGGAGTGAATACTTTCTCCCAGAACTGTATACAAACATATGATGTATAAAACATTTCAAAATAGAGAGGGTTGTATATTATGACTTGTAAATGGAAGCAGCACAAAATGTAATAAAAGCAGGCATCACTCTAAAATCTTTATGGGTAACATAATTCAGAACTGAGAGGAAGTACAAAATTTGAACCCTTTTATGGACAATTCTGATCTTCAATCTTTTGCTCAAGAGCTCAGTGGATTTCAGTTTTAAGCCTTATCCTCTCCAAATATTCTAGCATCTTTGAAAAAAGTCATTTGTGTCTAATTCAACGTAGTGCAATTAAATGGCAATATGTGTACCATTACTTGTTTGGAGAATTCTTGAATTGAGATGACAAATGGAAGGCTAGATTTCAAATAATGTACTTTTGCTGGAGACTTTCCAAATAGCTTTGAATATTATTATTTGAGCGGAACAAAATGGAATAACAAAGATAAGGCAATGCTGTTGTAAGAATTAGGGTGTTGTCCTCTACACGCAGTTTATATAAAGATGGGTCGTGTTCTTGGCAACTGTTACTTAGATCTGCAACATTCCCTCCCCTAATTCTGAATAATCCCCAGTTTCCAGGAACAAATGAGGGGCACAGAGAATTTGTTGAAAATGAAGGGGAAGATGGGAAAGCCTTATTCTCTTATTCATAAATGAAGAAACATTAGATTCTAAGTTTTATTTTTCAGTCTGTTGTTCTGTACCTTCTAGTAAACTACTCCTTCTATATGGAATTCCTCACACGAAGCTCTAGTTTATACACACACACACAAAAAAAACCTATTGAATTGTTTTGCATCACAAAGAGGTTATATAAACTTTATAGTTACATCTATCTTAAAACATTTGCAAAGACTTTGTTTTTTTTAAAAAAGTCTTCTAAGACATTTTATTAAAGTTTCATGCTGCACAAAACATACAAGTGATAAGAAAAAAATCATGCATGCTTCGTATTTGAAACAGAATCCCATTTGACAAAGTAATGACAATACAAGCTTAGTCACCAAACTCACATTTTTTTAAGATTTAAAAAAAAGATAGGACATGTATGTGTACAGAAGGAAAACCATGGTCCTGGATACAAAGGATGAAAAGGGTTTGGAAAGATAGCTAAAATCTGGTCATCTTTTTTCTGCATCATTCCTTTTAATATTGAGAGAAGTGGTACAAGCGAATTCCATAAAGGATTATGCCTCAAACACTTCAAATATATAAGAAACATTAATTTAAAAAAGCAAAATCACCTTTAGGGATTTCATAATAGATAGGCATTGATTACCAAAAAAATGCTATTTTTAAATTAGCATTTTTTCTTCAATTGATTCCAAACACTTAAAAAATTGCTTTAGGTTATCAGTAAGTTAGAATTTACCAGAAACTCAATCTCAAAGCTGAAATATGAGATCCATCTCTTCTACTACATGAGAACTATTCTTTTGCTCCATTCACTTTTAGCAGGGTAGTTGTCATGTGCTGAATATGGCTTTGTCTATGAATATGAAGTCCTTCCACTCTCACCCAGACCTAACTTTTTTCATGCTACTTGCTCTTCGCTTTGTTTTCATAGCAACCATCACAGAAGTAATAGAAAGCTTTGTCCTCATTATTGCTGTTAATTTGGCACAAGGGATGGCCAATTCTAGAAGACACTATGAGTTGCTAGTTGAGAAATGCACTCACGAACTACTCTGATCTCTTAACTTGTACACTAGAAACTTGTAGCATGGTTAGGAGTTGATAGGAAGTTATATATTTTGAGGGAACCTGGTTGCATTAAATTAAAATTGCTTTGGGATACATGTAACAAAACTAGTGGGTTATGTTGAGCTACTATGCTCTTGCCTACTTGCCTCTTTACTTATTTACCCAATTACAATAAGAATAAGTGAAGAGGATAGGATTATCATTACAGAAATCTAGATGACCATTAGATGGCATCAAAGAACATCAATTGAAACCATTTGATGGCCATCCAGATTTTGCAATCCAGATATGGTAACTAGTGTTAGATCTGCATCAATTCAGTTATGCAGCAGCCTCCCCAATTTCCCAATGAACAAGCTAGTGTTATTTATCTTTTATCCAAAACAACATATCCTTGCTGCATTGAGAAGATACTTCCCTTTGGGTATGGATTTATTTATTCATTTTGATTTGAATTCAATGTCTATAAATGGTTGTTTTCTCCAAGCACACTGACTCTAACTTCAAGTGGAAAGCTTGATTATGATAAAAGATGTCAAGACATCTGCACAACATAAAGAATAGTGCATATTTAAGATTATGGTATTGTTTTAAAGGATTAAACACACAAATTGACTTTTACAACATCTGCACAAAACAATGAAAATTAGTCTTTACGATCCAAAGGTTTCCATTTTTTTCTACTCTGGAGAATGCTCTCAAAGCAGAATGGGAAATGCCTATTATACATGTGAAGCACCGGTGACATACAGAGAACAGGATTAGTACTGGCAGACTCTGGGCTTGTTTTATACACAAGACCACATGGATTCACACCAGAACCATTTGTGCTTTGACCATAGAGGTGAAGACTATGTGACAAAAATACTGCAAAAGATTAGCTATTTGCTTCTTTTGAAATCATTATTGAATCTGGGTTTTTTTTTAAGGTAGACAATTAACTTCAACAGCTTGTTCAATCCTTAACAGAAGGCTTCAGTGTTTTTAAAGAAACACCTCCTTATCATAATACTTGAAATTCCTTCACTGTACACATGCACATAAGGCAGAAGGGGTGGGTTCTGCTATCAGAAAAACTGGGAACACAGTACAAATCCATTACAAAATCAAAATACTGTTAGTTTTGCATATTTGTAGTAAAGGTTCTTGAGGTAATGTTGATATTTTGAAGAAGGGGAAAAAAAGAAACCCCAATCATATAAATTCTTGCTATTTTATTGCTGAATGTCACATTAAATGAGGTCTGGCAGCAATTTTTGTTATGTTAAGCTCCACTGAAAGGGATTGTAGAGCTGCAAATTCATTCTTTTCAATGGGACTCGGACAATCAAAGTTGGTGCCAGGCCATGCCTTTTTCTGAATGTAGCTTACCACCACCCCCGCCCAGCATTTTTAAATACCATGGAGAAAAATACTTCCAGCATTGTCTTTCCTAATTCCTACAACACCACACGATGCTCCAAGCCAACAGAAAAGAGAGCCACCACAGAAACAGTAATTTCCTTTCAAAAGAAAACCAACCCACACTAGTATCACCCCCCACACACATTTTTCAACTTGATGGAGATTAACAGTATTATCACAGCTGAAGACGGTTTCTAATTTCTTTTCCTTGATTCCACTTCCTGAATTGAAAAATAAAAAAACAAAAACAAAAATACCACCATAGTCACTTCTAGGATTCCTACTTTCCTGGTGAAATCATAAATAAAAACCTCACATGTTCATAATAAATAGTCATAGCTCCCCACCCCCACCCCCCATGTATCACAGGGTAAAGTGCGCAATAAACTCTCCAGAAGCCACGTGGTTTGGCTTCTGGTTCTCTCAGATGCGTAGCTGGTAACCGACTTCATTCAATGTAGAAAGGTCACCCACGCTTTTATCCAAAACAGCTGGCCTAAAATCAAGAGAGAGAAATAAAAGTTAAAGCTTAGAACTAAACAACATGAAACATCAGAACAGGACCACTGCCAACAATTGCATCTGTATTAGTGATTGGCCTGTAATGCAGCACTCATGTTACTGTTTGCTAAGCCATATAAACTAAAACAGTGTTTTAAAAACTTAACAACTTTAAGAAGTGTGGAATTCAATTCCCAGAATTTCCCAGCCAGAAATAGCATCTTAAAGTTGCCAACTTTGAAAAACATTGGTCTAAACCAATGTAAATCACTTTCAGGGGCATCCAGGTAGGAGGGAAAAAGTCAAGATAATGGCCTCAATAAATGGAGGCCCTAGCCCTTGTTTATTATGTGCTATATGCATGTAAGAAGGGACAGGACTTTGTTTGGACAGTCTCACTACCATCTTGACTCCCACTGTGGATGTTCTGTTTTTCACATAAAAACTGTTCAAAAACTACTCTAAGAAAATTAAGAAGTACTCTAAAATTAAGTATCAAAGTACATATCCTTACAGCCTGTGATTATCCATCATGCTTGGGATTTTTAAACACAAGATACTCTGCATGAAGAGACAATTTCACCAAGACTGGTTTAACCTTTCCGTCCCTCACACAACACATAGCAATTAGTTCCCACTGATCTGTGTGACTATTGACATTGGCCTCAGCAGCCTTACAAAATGAAGATGACCACATTTCACCATTTGAAGGCTTGGACTACAGGTAGTCCTTGAGTTACAACCATTCATTTAGTGACCATCTGAAGTTACAACAGCACTCAAAAAAGTAACTTATGACCATTTTTCACACTTACGACTGTTGCAGCATCCGCCTGGTCACATAATCAAAATTTGGGCATTTGGCAACTGACTCATATATATGACAGTTGCAGTGTCCAAGGGTCATCACCTTTTGCGATCTTCTGACAAGCAAAGCCAATGGGGAAGCCGATTCACTTTACAACCATGTTACTAACTTAACTACTACAATGATTCACTTAGCAACTGTGGCAAGAAAGGTCAAAAAATGCTTAGCTACATAAATTTTGGGCTCAATTGTGGTTGTAAGTCAAGGACTTCCTATATAACTTTCATCCTTCCCAACTAGCTTTCACCGCAGCTTTAATGACTGAAAGACCTTTGAGCCATTTTCTTTGGATGGTCTCACAGTATACTGGATAGGCTGTAATTTTAATTTCAAATCTTCAGCAAATGGCACCAGATATGACTTCCCAAGGATTTTAGGATTGATAAAATCTTCCTCAAGGAGAGTTCATCTCCTGATGCCTTCATGGATCAGCCCTATAATTTTATTAAAATAACACAGAAGTTTTCTGGTATTGCCTTCTTCCTGGATATTTCTCAGACTTTTCAATCCAAGCTGCAATTTGAGATTTCCTGATAATCTCCTAGTCAAGTAAATAACTAAGTCCAAATTTGTCAAGATCAGCTATTGCTTCCTAGTTATCTGCAGCTACAGTTTTTTCCCGCCACAATGGGGAAAATATCTTATTTGACATTCCATTTCTGAATAAAGCCATTTAGAGCCTTTAGTTATGGCACTCACAAAGTTGTCATTTTAAAACAAATTGGGAAATGTGGTGATACTGATTTGTGACATTTTTGAAGCAATGCTTGATATTGCAAGTTACTGTTATTTTTAACTACTTCTCAAGTCTCAGAATATAAATTTTTAAAATTGCCTGATTTAAAATCAGGAAGTGAAGCCAGAATATGAGCCAGAATCTACACTGAAGCCAACAAATCCCAGCTAGTTTGTTCAACAGCTTTTTGTATTGAAACATACTACACTTTTTTTTAACAACTCAAATTCAGGAAGGACAGTCACTCCCTGATGCTTTGGAAACTGCTACTATTGCTGCTGTCAGCAGAAGGAAGCTTTGTGCAACTATACCCTTCCTATGCTGGGTTTCAGAAGGGCCACTAAAACAGGCTGGGGAGACTAGCAATGTTGTGAGTTGCTCCCTTCTATAATCTGGAGTTTGAACTAGAGTGTTATTTATCTCTGGTACTGTATTTTATATTATACAGGTAGTCCTCGACTTATGACCACAATTGAGCCCAACATTTCTGTTGTTAAGTGAGATATTTGTTAAGTCAGTTTTGCCCCATTTTATGACTTTTCTTGCCACAGTTGTTAAGTGAATCACTGCCGTTGATAAATTAGTAATCTGATTAAGTAAATCTGGCTTCCCCATTGACTTTGCTTGTCAGAAGTTTGTAAGAGGGGATCACATGACCCCAGGTCAACCGCGACTGTCATAAATATGAGTCAGGTGCCAAGAATCTGAATTCATGGGGATGCTGCAGTGGTCATAAGTGTGAAAAATGATCATGTCACTTTTTTCAGTGATGTTGTAGTTTTGAACGGTCACTAAATGAACTGTTGTAAATTGAGGACTACTTGTATATTTGTGATTTATTGTTTAAACCTTTTAATCACATTTACATAAATAGGGTATGTAAGCCACTCAAGAGATAAATTCAAGTGCGGTAAGCCCTGTAAATAAGTAAACAAATATATTAAATAAGTAAAATGCATTAAATGCTGCCATTCGCAGTGTTATTTTGCTTATGTTAGATTTTCATTTGTTGATTTGCATCACCAAATGTCAGTGTTTGGCTACCAAATTTGAATGGCAAAAGGGCTGGAGTGGTGATGTGGGGGGGGGGAAGTCACATGAGACTTTCAGGATGAGGATTGATCTTCTCTACTTCACTGGCAAAAACCAGCCAAGGGTAGCCTGTGCTTGTAACACATGCATATACACACACAGTCTCGAGCATTTTGAGAGTAGCTTGTAATGCTGTATTTGGGTAAAAGGAAATCTAATGTGAACTTTGGGTCTGGGAGAAGCTTACTGAATCTCATAGCTAGTTGACACAAAACTGATCATAGCTTGCTATGGAGGAGGTGAAGTTTCCCACACTGTGTATGCCAAGTTGCTTATTCAGTCCTTGCCAGACCAACTGTGCAGCCCAGGGGCAGGCTAAGTGACAGCCTGTTTCATACCCTGCCACTTCAGCAGCTACTTTTACTTTGCTCAAATAAAAAATGCAGAAACAACAAGTCGAAGCACCCTTGTTGGAAGTTACCTCTGCAAGCAGAGCAGGATGTTGGAGGAATTGCTCAGGAATAGAAGTTGCAACCCTCTACTTACATTACTAAAATAATCCTATTGCATGTAAGGGGCATATTATGTATTACAGTTGAAAAATGATAATCACCAGTCTTTCAGTGGCTTTAGGAGACCTTTTGTCTCCTAAAAAACTGTGTGAAAATTGCTGGGCTCAGAAGACTACTTAAGAAACCTTTTAGTCAATGTGCTACAAAGCGAAGCACACACATAACAAACACTTTAAGAACATTTTTTTTCTTCAACATCAGCACATTAATCAAAACTAGCACCATTTTTTAAGAATCATAGTAAGTACGGTAAGTTTCAGTACTTGTTTATTTAAAGAAACATGATTTGAGGATGGGGAAGCTGCAGCTCCCGACCATCAATGAACTATATCGCTCTAACCTATCCTGAAATGAAAATCCAGGATCCTACAGATCAGCAATATGTAGACGGCCATTGTTCTGCATCTCTACTAATAGATTATAGCAATACCATATTATGAAAATCACATACTCTGTAATCGTATGTGGGAAAGACCTCTGAAGACAGGGCAAAGAGATGTTACTAAGGGAACAGTCAGATAAGAGGCAGCACAGCCCACACATGGATAGTGTGCAGAGCAAAAGGCTCTGAATAGACCCTCCCTAGTTTCTTGGACTGTAAAGGAAAAAGGGGAAGAAATGTACTTTTCAGACGTGCATGGTTCAGTCAACATAGCTTTACAATAAAGTAAAATTAGCTCAACTGGTTGTGATTCCTATCTGGTTAATCCCAATGAGGTCAATATCAAGGAGGCCACACAGCATCATCCATGTCTCTAAAAGAGATAAATCAAGGAGGACTTTCTAAAGGAGATGAGAAGGGATTGTAATTGTGTACTTACTTGCAAGATGTAGACCCAGTCTCATGGGGTAAACTAGATAGGAATCAGTACAGTACAGTACTGTTCTCACCCACCTCATTTTCTTTGTAGCCCAAAAAACTAGGTCCCTTCTGAATCACTATTAATCTGTGTGCTAAACTGTCTCGTCTCTGATCTTTCCTGTGGCAGTGTCTCCTTGCCAAATCCCTCAAAGTCTTTCCCACAGACCATTACACACTTTAAGCTAAAGCCTTGTGGGCATTTAGTCCTGATAGAAAAACTCAAATCTCCTCTTTTCAAATCATATGCTAAAAAATTAAAGGATTGAATCTGCAGAACCTCCCTGGGTTTGGAAGAGGTTCAAGACACCAACCTCTAAGCAGCCTTGACAATTCCAAACAACAGGAAAACAGCAGTTAGCACTCCGAAAGAGGCTGCTTGTTCAGCTGACATCTTAGTAAAAGAGATATCCCCCCACCAGGCATGTGTTATCCTAGCACCTGTGAAACAGCCCCAGATACATGAGGCTGAAAATAATCCCCTAAAAAGGCAGGAAGGAGATTGAACAGAGATTTGTAACCTCTGATAACTATAATTATCCAGACACTAAACATGGAGAATTCCAACCAAGAGGCTCCCAAGAATGTTACACTATGAATCCATGTGTAAAATAGCAACCTGCAGTTAACTGAGCAGCTGCTATGAATGCCAAATTATATTTAGAGAGGGATCTTAGAGAAATGTTTGGCTGTTTAAGGAACAAATAAAAAGCCTTCACAGTAGTTCAGCTAAAAGAGGATGTAACTATTGTTAAATTGCATGGAGTTCTTGTGGATGTTGTCAATAACTTTTCACTGATGTTTTATTCTGGAGACTGGCCACTCTATTTGGTTTTGTGGACAGATTTGGAATTCAGGAAATGTCTTCTGGATATTCACACAAAATGGCTGCCATACAAGGGCTTGTCTACTGACAACATGGCTGCCAATGGTGAATGATGTCCCTGCTCTGCTCTCAGTCACACTAGTTTACTCTTGTCGTTTCTTTTTTCCTGGACAGATGGGTTTATTTCCAAAGGGACCAATTCACCATTAATATTTTTTACAGAATATCTTGCGATCCTAGGCATTCCTATAATGGTAGGGAATGGCATTCTGCTTTTCTTTTATTTGAAAAAGTTTTATTTGAAAAATTTTGGAGCAGAAATATTGGCAGGCCTAAGGCCCATAAGCATAGGCACTTTACTTTTGCCCACCCCAGCTGCAAGAATCTTCATGCAAACTTTCATCTATACATTCAATGATATCAGTGTATCTATCTATTTAAAACTACAGTGATGATGCTTCAAGAAATATTTGACAGATGTATCTAGCCAAACATTAATTTTCCATAATGTCCAAGGAGGAGTTCATGGGAGAAAAAGAATCCTTAAAGGAATTATTGTGATAAATACTATCCAATCCAGCACTGCAATTTCCAGACATGTCTAGCACTTTTCATTTAGAAATAAAGTTTGGTCAATTTATTTTATTTTCCAAACTTCAGAATACTATCACTATGAAAGAATATTCAATTGATACCTGAAGACTCCTGATAGCCGAATAGGACTCAGTTTCTGCCTAAAAAGATTGAAAAAGCAAAATCTACTAAGATATATACTTTAAAATATTGACTACATTTCAACAATTCTCTTCTTCAGTTTTCCTTCTGTTGCATGTTCCATTAAAGTTACTTCGTATTACAGCACTAATGTCAACTTATTTTGGCAATTTAACTACATTTTCCATTTGCAAATATATTAAGCAATAAGTATATGATTTGATCTTCAATTTCTACATTTCTATCTTTAAGGACCATTTTCCTTATCTGTTTGCTGATGAACCCAAAGGCAGACTTCCCCAGTCAGGGAAAAGGTCATGCTATCTGAGGATAATTTTAGCTGGAGGGTACCTGATTGCAGGCAGCTGTCATAAATAATTTGTCCTGAAATCACTGGGTCTCTAGAACAGTTTTTTTCTCAGCATCATCAACTTGATGTCATCAACAAGATGTGTGGATTTCAATCTAGCTAGTACAGGGAATTCTGTGAATTGAAGCTACACATCTTACAGTTGAAAAGGCTGAAAAATGCAGCTCTGGCAAATCTGAGCAAAATCCAGAGCATTCATTTTATTTCCACGGGAGCTTACTTGGTCTCTCAGATTTTTATCTACTCATTAACTGTGCATTTTATAACAAGTATGGCCAGATTTCTGTTTGTAGATTTAACTTTTTTACTGGAAGCCTGAGACCCACCAACAAGTAGTTGGTATAAGTAACAGCTCTTGGAGGTTGCAAGAGCATGCTCTTAAAATTAAAGAAGCAGATCTCTTGAGCTCATGAGCTCATGAGTGGCTTGTTTTCAGCACCAGAACCAAATCACAATTCTTTCATACAAAAGTCCATATCAGTCTTGGCCCAGCCTTTCCTAATTCCAGTAGCCTGGAATTTCAGACCAGGGAAACATTTGTGATCAGTGTTCTAGACAGACAGCCTGTATTCTTCTGGATACTACACTACACTCCATTCCTTATTCCCAACAGACTCTAATCAGGCTGATTAGTCTGTTCATTCTCCCAACTTTCTTAATATCCTCTGCCTTAAAATTCATCAACATGTAGCTCCATTTTATTGCGATCAGAGAATAATATATAAGTTTCATGTTACAAGATGGAGATCTGGCTTTTTGGGATCCCATTCCATTCCATACCTCCTCAATAGGGTTCTGTTTCCTCTCCAATAATTTGTCAACATCCCATGGCCATTGACACCCTTACTCTTTATTGGGCAACTTAAAACAATTCCATTCTACAAGGATGCTTTTCTACATAGACTAGCGAACTTTGAAATAACCCTTAGCCTGTTTACACAACCTTCTTTTAAGTACATGGAGTCATTTTACAGTAGGAAATTATGCCTGGGAGCCAGAAAACCGTCCTGATTTGCAGCAAACTGCCCAAACATCAGCCAGGAAGTGCAAAGCTACCTCCCACCCAGTTTTCCACTCTCACAGCTGTAGATTATAGAGAGATTTGGTTTCTGAAAGCTTGGTTGAAAATGCACACCATAGTAACTTACTTAAACTGTTTCATGCCAAACAACTGGAACCTATCTATTCTATTTCTATGATCTCTATGAAATACATACTCAAATAAGCATGCATGCACACACACAAAAAATTATTTGGGAAATCTACGTGTGCTAGCATGAATTCCATCATGGCAGATTAACAAAAAGTAAAAGCAAGAAATAAAATTAATTATGGTAAACGTGTTGTTCTCCAAGGAAGGTAGTTCCAACATTACTGATCTTCATTATTTTTTAAAAAGTGCAAATTTCCAAAGAACTCGGATATTTCCTAGTGCAAACACAAGACTCTGAAGTCCTAGAGCATACTACTCATGTCTGATCATGTCACAGAATCACTCAGAATCGCAACACTCACGATTTGTCTCTTCGACAGGTCCGCCTCTGAGGGCTGGCTTGTCTTCGTCGAGGGGACAAGGACTTTCCTCGGGATCTCTGCTTGACTGGTGAATGGGCACTTGCAGGCTTCAAAATCTTGAAAGAGAAAAATGATTTTAATTCTGGATGTGTTTATTCATAATAGCTGGCTTTCACAATGTTTTTATATTTTAATAAGTCATAAAAGGTATATAATGATTTCTCTGTTACAAACATGTAGAATTTGTATTATGCTTTTCACTTTTTTATTACAGATAAATGGAGAACAATCTTAGACCAGGATTTCTCAACCGTAGTAGCGTTAAGACATGTGGACTCCCAGAATTCCTGCCCAGCATGCTGGGGAATTCTGGAGATAGAAGTCACACATCTTAAAGTAGCCAAGGTTGAAAAACACTGCCTTTGGTCATGTCCAATGGTTGATCCAGCTGGCTCAGAATGTTGGATGTAAAGCTCCCCTTCAAATCTTTATTTGTTTGCTTTTTGAAATACACTCCCACACTCTCATGCTGATGAACTTTTTGGCTCCAGATTGACACAAATTGATGGACATAACATTTGAGGACACCAAATTGCCAGTCTCTGGTCCACATTGACTTGTTACAGCTCTCTAGGTCTTCTGCGCCTGGTGTTTTCCTGTCTAGCCTGAAGTATCAGAGGATTCTTTCCTTCTTGAGAGCTTTCATGTTCAAAACATTGACTGAAAAGCAAATAGAAAAGGAATAGAAACCCAGTTTGTTTATTTATTTAGTGTATGGTGTTAGCCAGGGATTACCGAGGTAACTGGCTGCCTTTGTGAAAGGAATTTTTTCGGGCGGTGTTATCTTTACTGGGTGCCTGAATGCCGGTAGGCATGCAGGGGAAGCTCCTTGTCCCTGCATGGTTTATTCACTCACGGCAATCAAACCACCAAGCTGCTATCCTCAGCAGTGCACAAGCCCAGCATCTTACCACGTGAGCCACCATGGCCCCAGAAACCCAGTACCTGTGAGCTACCAGGAATTTCTTTTTATTATCTCCTGAAAATGTTAGGAAATTATGCCAGTAATATATAGTTATCCCCTGGAAACTGTTCCCAAAATAACCTCTCAGTAATCCATCATTACTGAGAAAAAAAATCATTTTTCTCACATAGTTTTTTTATTCCAAATTATTATAAGTAGAACCATCGCCGCCAGCGACATGGCTCCGCCGGCCCTCCCGGCCTCCCCCCCCCCCCCCCCCCCAAACC